>PVKC010001222.1:0-53013 GCA_004027635.1 Crocidura indochinensis | reverse complement strand
AAAAACAAACAAAAAAAAACAAGAAAAACATAGTTAAGACCCAATCTGTAAGATACTTAAAGTAAAAGCACCTGAAGCGCATGCTTCATGATATTATCTTAAGTATGGTTTTATATATTTCATTTTATTTGTCTATATTGAAAGCAAAAACAACACATAGAGTTATATTATACAAACATTGATATGAGACAAAAAAGTGTTTGCCTTACATCACCTGATCTTCAGCAGTGTACATAGTTCCTTTAATACTGCCATGTGATACCTGAGTAAGCTCCGACCATAGCTGGGAGTGACCCAAATACCTCCATTCTAATAAAATGTTTCTGTACTGTCAAAAAAAAACTCTCATTAAACTTAAAGTTATTTTTTTAGAAATAGTCTGTCCTTATATCTGACAAAGGACTAATATTCAAAATATTGAAATATAGGCTGACAAATCTCAATGCCAAAAATCAACCATATTACAGAATAGACAGAAAAGTTGAATAGACTCTTCTAAAAAATCATAGAGATGATCAAGAGCAATTTTGCACTTTGTAAGTACAAAACTGCTTATCTTTTCTCACTACATGAGGAAGCAAATAAAAAAGACTCATCTATCTCCTCATACCTGTGAGGTGATACACCAAAAAAAACCAAACAAAAACAAAAACAAAAAATACCAGTGGAAAATGGAAAATAAAAAGGACATTTATTCATTGTTGGTAAGAATGTAAGCTAGTTTACTCTACTTAAAACAGAAGAATGAAAAATTACACAAGATCTAACGGCTCCATGCAAAGGGATAGGCCTATACAAAGAGCAGAGAAACACTTATTTGAAAATATATGTCCATGTATGTTCACTACAAAACTACTAATAAAACTCAAAATCTCTAACTAGTTCCCAAAGACAAATGGATGACTACAGATGTGAATTACATGCGCAAAAATATTTTTAGCTATAGAAAATTATGAAATGTTAACTTTTAGCCTCCACATTCATAGAATTTTAGTGTGTCGTGTTGAAGAAAAAAAACTGATATCAAATTATATCATGCACTTAGTATACATTAAAACAAAAGTAGGGAATGGACAATGTCCAGGGAAAACAAATCCTTAAATTCTGATTACAGAATTAACGGTAACAGGTTGTGGTGAAAGAGTATATTGCCGCGATGGTGAACCTATGACACACATGTCAGCAGTGGCAGACGAAGGCCTTGCAGCTGGCACGCGGGAAGGTCCACAATTAATAAATTTATAAAATTTATAAAGAGTTTTTTGATACTAAAATCTTGTTATTAAGGTTTAATTGACGTGCTGGCACTTTGAGGTAATTCTTTGGTTTTGTGCAGCAGTTTGGGCACTTGAGCTCCAAAAAGGTTAGCCATCACTGGTCTATTGGACTGTTTTGGGGGGTAGGGTGGATATTGACATTTTGATGGTGACAAAATGTAGTAATATTGTGGCCCGAGCCATATAAGTAACTATGCTTTTGTATATATATATATATATATATATATATATATATATATATATATATATATTTCTTTAAGAAAAATATTGAAAATATTAAAAAGAGTTTCTTTTCAATGTCAGTACTTCCTGTAACTATAATTGGGTCTCATACGAAATAACTGCTTGGTACTCATAATTCATTGAAGGAAGAAAGAAAATAGATTATTCACATTAAAAACAGAACTAGATATGCAAGAAACAAGAGACTACTTGTGAGATGAGAGAACTAATCATTAATCATTAAACTAATATTCTTTCTTATAATTATGCACAAGAGAAGCAGAGAGTCTAAGTTTGGGCTTTTTATGAGGCATCGCCTATAGAGACTCTGTTCTATACCATTTTTACCTCTTACCTTTTGAACGTGTAAAATATCTTTATGACATACAGCTTAAATTTAAAAGCAATAGGCATGTCTCATTGACCCAAGGGAATTAGCAAACTTTTGTAGAAGGCACAATCTTGACCAACCTTCCTTTCCTCACAGTTTAAAACATTTTGCATCAACTTTGTAAGAAATCAAGATGGCAACTTCTCAATTTATCTCTCTGGTTAGTTCCATATCGAGTGATGTAAAATACCTAGTAGAAATCATCAGCCTGTCATACTCTTTAAAAGTAACCTTGGTAATAAAACTCTGTGTATTCTGTGTAGCAAACACTAAGAAATCACCTAACACTAAGAAAGAATGACTGTGCCAACCATTGATTCCAAGTGAAATTTATTTTCTCTCTTCATTATCATAATTTACATCTTAAAGAAACTCAACATTTGTGGTCTAATGTTTTCTAGTCCAACTCAGCCAGAATCAGTACATGATAAATTATATACACTGGCAACACACACCCAGAATTCAAAGTTTCTTTTGCTGAGTAGTCATGCCATGAGTATCTTATGAATTATCTGACCTAGATGTGAACAATATGAATGCAAAATTGTGGTACCGACTAAAGAGAATTATTTTTTCTTTATTTGTTTTGAGGCCACACCAGGTGACGCTTAGAGGTTACTCCTGGCTATGTTCTCAGAAATCGCTCCTGGCTTGGGAGACCACGTGGGACGCCCGGGATCAAATCCAGTTCCATCCTGGGTCAGCGGCTTCCAAGGCAAAGGGCCTACCGCTGTGCTACTGCTCCGGCCCCTAGAGAGCTTTATAAAAGTTCTATCTTTTCATTAAGTTTACACAGAAACCGGTGCCGGAGATGGCATGGAGCTAAGGCGTTTGCCTTGTATGCAGAAGGACGGTGGTTTGAATCCCGGCATCCTATATGGCCTCCCGAGCCTGCCAAGAGCGATTTCTGAGCTTAGAGCCAGGAGTAACCCCTGAGCCTGGTATGACCCAAAAACAATAACAAAAAGTTTACACACAAACATATGCAGACCTGAATTATTTGATATATTATTTGTAAATCCTCACACATACATCCTCAAATGCACATGCAAACTATATCAAATAAAATAAAGCAATCAAATTAAGAGGATATTATGTGACAATTTTATTTACTTGGAATATTTGCTTCTAAATGTGTTCTTAAGCCTTTCTTAAAACGCAATTATTTACAGTTATTCATAGTTGGATTTTTAGCTATACAATATTCTAGCACCAATCCCAATATCAGTATTCACAGGTTTTTCAAACCTCACTCCCTCTCCCCCTTTTATACACACAATCTGCCTTCTTGACAGACACCTTTCTAAGTTCTGTGGTTGAAATTTGGATCTCATGTAGTTGACTATGGTTTGTCTATTTAGCCTTATCATTCCTTAGAATCACCAGTGTTGCATGCTCTTTGGCCCCTGTTGCTTCCTTTCTGTCTCTTTTCTTACATGCCCTCTCCACTCGATATCTTCCATTTCTTCTTTATACTGCAGAGCCCAGAGTAGTCTGGGAAGTCCAATTTAAAACATTATATTTCTTCAACCAGTTATTCTAAATACAACATAAAAATGATATCATTCAATGTTTATCTGTTTTCTTTTGGTTTACTTTACTTAATATAATATTTTCTAGTTCCATTAATGGTGCAGCAAATTGCATACTTTTACCTTTTTTACAGCTGTGTAGTATTCTGTTGTGTATGTATATCCCATCTTCATATTCTACTCACTTCTCATTGGACATCTGGGTTGATTCAAAATATTTGTTGAGCTGGAATTGTACCAAGTTCTATCATGTGCATATGTCCTTTTACATGAAAATATTTTCATGCCCCAGGGAACATACCCCCAAATGCAATTGCCAGGTCAGATGACAACTTAATTTTGAGAGTATTGAGAACCTTCCAATTTTTTTAAAAGTTTGAGTCAGACATTTCTAGCAGCAGTGAATAAGAGTTCATTTATCACCACATCCCACCTACACAGATTGTTCCCAGTATTTTTTTACTTGTCATTCTGTCATTCTCAGCAGTGTGTCATGGTTCTCATTGCTGACTTGATTTGAATTTTCCTAAAAAAATACGTGATCATCAGTTATTCAAGTGCCTATTGGTCTTCCTCAGAGAAATCCCTTTTCATTTCCTTTCCTCAATTTTTCATGAGATTTTGATGAAAATCAAAATCTTTCATGAAAGATCATGTTGATCTTTCTATTCTCTCTCTCTATATAATATATATAGTATATATATTATATATACTATATATATATATATATATAGTGGAGGTCAACCCTTTGATGAGTTGACTAGATATATAATGCCCCATTCAGTTATATTTTAGTTTTAGTCTTTACTTCTTTATCATTAGAAAGAAATGCAGTTGGTTCATATTTTTAATAAATAATAATTATCTCAGAATTTATACTCTGATAAAAAGGAATGGAGATTTTTGGGTTCATTACAATAAATCATTAAATTTATTTATGTTAGTAGAACACTATAAGTTGCTAACTACCATTCATTTGATTCTTATTGTATAATGTTATAGTAGAATATCATATAGCCTTAGAAATATATTTTTCAAATTTAATAAAATGTATAATCATATTTTAAATGACTATAGCAGTTATTTTTGTTATTCATCAGCTTCTTGCACTAAGACCCAGAAAATATTAATGAATAATCTCAATCATTTTCCCCCTCTTTTCACTTAACACAAAATTTTTGAACTGAATAAAGGTATCAATTTATTTCTTGTAATTGACCCAATAATCAGCTATGCTGCACTGCACTAAAACTAAATTTCTATAATATGGAAAATTTCCTTTCTTTGTTTCATGTAAGTATGTATATCACTGACATTTTCTGTATTAGACAACACATGTTTGGTGTATTAAACACATGTCTGAATTGTTATGAAACAATTAAATATGTCTTAAAATTATAGTGTAAAAATTTTGGATTGTATGGGAAAAAAGCATATTCATATTTATCTTATCTTCACCACTGGGTATATGTGCATATGTTGATATATTGAATTATGTATTTTGAAATTTGCACTTACTGAATTTTGATGCTAATGGACATTTCATATATGATCAGTGGTGTAGAATAAAAGCCCTTGGATTGGGCTGGATGGAGGTGGATGGTGATGGAGGGAGGAGAGGTCTTTTTGCTCCAGCCCAGGCCACATGTCTCCAACTCCCTCCAGCTGGCAGGTCTGCTAGTTCAGGATAGCTGTGGAGAGAAAACTCACAGGCAGTCAGGTACCAAGCGATAGCATCTTTATTCAGCTCTGGCCAACATGTGTGTGACCTATCATAACCTTTTACGCTGGATCCCTATTCAGCCCTGCATTGTACCTTGTCTCTCAGCCATCTTTCCTCCTGCTGCTCTCTCTCTCTCAATCCATCCTCCAAATCCTCTGAAATCCTCTTTCCAAAAAATCCTCTTCTGCTCTTCAGGCTAAACCTCTTGTTACCTACCAAAGACCCCATCCAGAAATGGGCAAGTCTTATTAGCAGGTAAGGTTACAGGAAGAATGGGGGATGGGCCAACATTATGGTACATTTTTAAATTATACTATAAAATATACATATAAAACTTAGAATCTTAGTAGTTCAACATGGCATTGGGTTAGAATAAAAATAAAGTAAAATACTTAAAAAAATAAAAAGACTTACAGGGCCAGTATATAAATTGCTTGCCTTAAAAGAGGTCAACCAGGATTCAATCCCTGGCAACCCCAAGATTGTCAAGACTGATTCTTGATTACCAGGAGTAACCATTGAGCACTTCCTGGTGTCGCCCCAAAATAATGTAAAACAAAAGGATTGCAATTTAAATAATTAAGTAATTTTACTTCATATTTTATTTCAATTGACAGGCAATGTTTTGTCTTGCCTTATATAAAAGATTGTCTAGATTTCCTCATCTATAAAATATCATCAAATTTTTAAAGTTTTGATAATTAATAAAATGACTATCAAATACATGAAAACTAGAAAATATTAAAAGAATGTTTTCTGCTCCTAGTGTGTACTTATCTTCATTCATATAGTCAACTAAATTCTGCTGAAATTTGGATAGCAAAATAATTTCTCCAATGTGAATAATAATAGTTGCCTAGTTATTTTACTTGTTCTATGTAAGTATGTATATCACTGACATTTTCTGTATTAATACATGTTTGGATGTAGTAAACACATGTCTGGATTGTTATGAAACAATTAAATATGTCTTAAAATTTTAGAGCAAAAATTTTGCATTTATGGGGAAAAATCATATTCATATGTATTCTATCTTCACTACTGGGTGTGTCTATATGTATATGTATGTTGATATATTGAGTTGCGTATCCCTACCTATTTTACTAGGTAGACAACTAAAATATGAAAAATAATAAAAATAGAGCAAGAAAAATAGCTGCATTACTGGGTAGGAGAAATAGTACAGTGGGCAGAGCATATGATCACAGATGTCAGAGTCAAGAATAAGCCCTGAGTTCAGCTAGGTATACAAGTAGAACAAAAAATCACAAACACATAAACAAAAATTACATTATTATGTGAAAAAGGAGAAAATTAATGTTACAAAAAGTCAAGAGAGTTGTTGCTGAAGAAGGGTCAGAATTGAGAAGCTTCAAAGATGCAGTGCCACAGATGTCAATAATTTTCAACAATTAGTTAGCCATTTTTATAAGACCCAATTATGAAATATTGATTTATTAAGAAGAGCATACACTTCAGGCAATTTAACTTTCCCTGTTAAGTGGCATAGCAGCTGGGTGATTAAAAGGGCCACAAGGATTAATACTGCAGCTGTCACATTTGGCTGGTAAAGAGACCATGAACCCAAATGAATTTAGACAGTTTATGACTTCTACAGCCAGCAAAGGCTTCTACAAGCCATCAAAATACAAACAGCAAAAAAAGAATTCTTTATGGTAAAATAATTTGATTTGTACACATTGAACTCATTTAATAGGAGATGCTAATGCTGAAGAACTTGAAATAAAAAGAGATAAATAAAAATAATGCCAAGAGGGGCCCAGGAGATAGCATGGAGGCAAGGCGTTTGCCTTTCATGCAATAGGTCATCGGTTCGAATCCCGGTGCCCCATATGGTCCCCCGTGCCTGCCAGGAGCAATTTCTGAGCATGGAGCCACGAGTAACCCCTGAGCGCTGCCAGGTGTGACCCAAAAACAAACAAACAAACAAATAATAATAATAATAATAATGCCAAGAGCCAGATTGAATAAGAAGGAAAGGGTAAGATGTTTGCCTTATAAGTGACCTGTCCGGTTTTGATCCCTTGCAGCACATTTGAGTCTCTGAACACTGAAGTAGAAGTAAGCCCTGAGCATAACTGGGTTAGTGCAAACAATCCCTCAAATACACACTGAAAAGGAATAATACTGAGTCTCCTTTAATCCTTCAGGTATAGTTCCCAAATTGACCAATATTTTTTTTTAAATTAATACAGAATGGAAGAGTGAATCAGATAGAATATTAGATAAGAAGTTGAAAGGAGGACTTTCATAATAGCATATGTAGAGCAATTACCTTGAATTAGACCAATCTGAGTTTGATTCCAACTAGCCTATATGGTCCCTCAAGCTTGCCAGGAGTGATCTTTGAGCATAGAACCAGAGGTAAGGCCTGAACAGCACTGGGTATAACTCTAAAACAAAGAAAGGAAGATTCCAAAAACTAAATGTGATACTTAAAGCACAGAAATAGAAGAAATTCGGAAATGGCCAGGGAATGGTAAAATCAATGTTTTCTACATCCTGTTGCATCATTTATGCTTAATTTAGTATTAGCAATTCAAAGCTGTTGTGAAGTGATATAGCATCAGCTCCCTAAAACGATGCCTCATTTAATTCTCATATCGAAAATGCCAGACAGGCTGAGGCAGTCCCGGTTAGCAGGCAGCCAGCTGTGCTGTCCCTGCTGACACTGTCAGTTGTGTCCAGGAGACACAGACATGAAAGGCCCTGCTGTAACTGACTTCTGCTGCTTATTCTAAGAATTGAACCATCCTCTCTTTTCCCAGAAAAGGCTAAAAACTATTTTGTAAACATGGAGCTCCTTTCTTAAGATTGCCTCAGGGCGTTTTGCATACAACTCACTCCCTTTTCTTTTTTCTTTTTTTCTTTTTTTTTTTTTTTTTTTTTTGGTTTTTGGGTCACACCTGGCAGTGCTCAGGGGTTACACCTGGCTCCATGCTCAGAAATTGCTCCTGGCAGGCACGGGGGACCATATGGGGCACAGGGATTCGAACTGATGACCTTTTGCATGAAAGGCAAACGCCTTACCTTCATGCTATCTCCCGGGCCCCTCACTCCCTTTTCTGAATGGGCTACAAATCTGTTCATCCATATAGGGCCAGAGTGATAGCACAGTATGCAGGGAACTTGCCTTGCAAATTGCTGACCCTGGTTCCATTAATCACCTTTTGCCCCATGAGCACTACCTGGAGTGTTTCTTGAGTGCAGAACCAAGAGTAACCCTGAACAATGTCAATGTGGCCTTGGAAAAAATCCTAATAGAATTAACTTATCAGTGCAACTTTCCCACCACCAAAGCCTTCCTTTTCCTCCCCCAATCCCTGTCTGAACATGAGGAAGGCAATTTATTTCTCTCACTCACTACCATTGTCATGATATTTGTTAGTGCAATTATTTCTCTAATTGAACTCACCCTTCTTTGTGGTAAGCTATAAACATATTTGCAATCATGGTGCTTAAATAAAGATATTATTTAAAAAAAATCAAACTTGAATGGGCCCGGAGAGATAGCACAGCGGTAAGGTGTTTACCTTGCATGCAGAAGGACGTTGGTTTGAATCCTGGCATCCCATATGGTCCCCTGAGCCTGCTGGGGGTGATTTCTGAGTGTAGAGCCAGCAATAACCTCTGAGCACTACTGGGTGTTACCCAAAAACCAAACCCACCTCCCCAAAAAAAAAGAAAGAAAGAAAAAGTAAAAGAAAACTTGGAAATGGGCTGAAGCAAGATTTTAAAAAAATCAAGTTATCTCTGCGAAGTAGAAACTTCCCAACTGAGTAGTCCAAAAACACAATGAAAGACTCCCCAAGACTCTGCTAAGTGGGTCTCTCTCTTTGGAGACTTCAGTAAAGACCTTTGTCAAGCTAACCAGTACACACACTTTAATAAACTTTTTGTTCTCACATAAACTAGGTTCATCTCTTGGTAAATCCTTTTCCCATACACCTCGTGGTTCCAGCATTCCTGGGTTCAAACTCCTGCTGCTTTATGTAGCCCTGGTCAAAAGATTGTAAACGAAGTTTCTAAATGAAATGAAAGCAATCCAAACAGCAGTTCAAACAATTGAGAGTTCTTGACTTTCCTGGATTTGATTATCAGTTTAAGAAGGAACTCAGGTGGGGATTCCATTTGTGGAGGACTTTAGGAAGATTGAAGATACAACATGTCTGATACTGGAAATTCCTTTTCTAGAAGGGAAAGACTAGAGAAAAATAGAGGAAAGTGTTTACTTTTTTGTTTGTTAAGACTTCGGTACCACACCCATAAGTACTCAAGAGTTATTTCTAGTTCTGTATAAGAAGTTACTCTTGGGGCCCGGGCGGTGGCACTGGAGATAAGGTGTCTGCGCTAACCTAGGAAGGACCACGTTTCGATCCCCGGTTCCCCATATGGTCCCCCGTGCCTACCAGGAGCGACTTCTGAGCGAAAGCCAGGAGTAACCCCTGAGCGTCACCAGGTGTGGCCCAAAAAACAAAAACAAAAACAAAAAAAAAAGAAAAGAAAAAGAAGTTACTCCTATGGACTGGAGTGATAGCACAGTAGGGCGTTTGCCTTGCAGAGAATGATGCAGAACCAGACCTTGGCTCAATCTCTGGTGTCCCATATGGTCCCCCAAGCCAGGAGCGATTTCTGAGTGCATAGCAAGGAGTAACCCCTGAGCATCACTGGTGTGGGCCAAAAACCAAAAGCCAAAAAAAGAAAAAAAAAAGTTACTCTTAGAACTGATCAGCAGAATTTATTGATGCTGGGATCAAACCACATATAAAGCAAATGACTTAGTCATTGTATCTCTCTGGCCCCTGGAAAAAAATTTTTAAATAAAATTATTCAGAATAATAATAGAGAAGGAAATTAGATTGTTTGAGTAGATACTTTTCCTATTATGAAGTATCTGAACTTAATGACTTATTTTTTATTTTCTTCTCTTTTTTGGGGGGGAGTCTGCTTTTGTTTTGGAGCCATATCAGGTGATGTTCACAGTTTACTCCTGACTCTGAACTCAGGAATCACCCATGAAGGGGCGGGCATATGAGATCATATTCCATGTCAGGGAATGAAACCTAGGGTCAGCAAGTATCCTGCCATACTATTGCATTGGCCCATTTTCTATTTGCTACTTTAGCTAAGATGTTTCTGATTAACTAGTCTTTAAAGAAACCTCTCTCCTAAGTTTTGAGTTCTGAGCTATTCATTTCTTGAACTCAGTTAATATGTTTATTTATTAATCTTACCGATGGGTACAGATAGAATTTCTAATAGTACTGAATTTTTACTCCTCTCTGATAACTCATTTTGAGCTACATTTTCCTAGCTTTCAAGTTATCATAATATGTAGAGGCATGAGATGGTAATGTGCCAAGTGGTTTGTGTGCTCACAAATAAAAACTAGGCAGCAGGGACTCAAAGCAAAATTTCTAAGTTCCGGTTGCTAATTTTCAAATTGGTTTGAAAACAAAGACTATGAAGAAAAGTTTTCAACCTTTGTTTGAAAACAAAAGTTTTGTTTCTGTACATTGCTCTAGTGATGATACATGCCTCTACAAATTGCATGAAGATTTCCCTGAGGATTTCCGTGGGCAGCTGCTATAGTATCTCACTGTACAATATTCTGTGTGTGATATTCATTTTAGAAATGAAGAGAGAAATTGGCCAGTTAATAAATGCATACTAATTAAGCATGTGTTCTGTGATAGATAGTTCCCAGTCACAATAAAATAAAATAAAATAAAATAGAGGCTTAGGTGTCAAGAGTTTTATTTGCAATAGTACATGTCCACTAGTTGGCATATTTCCTCAAACCCAATTTTGTGAGGCCAGAGAGATAGCACAGCGACCAGGTGTTTGCCTTGCACTCAGCCGACCTGGGATGAATCCAGATTCAATCCTTAGCATCCCATATGATCTCCCAAGCCTGCCACAAGTGATTTCTGAGCAGAGTTAGGAGGAATCCCTGAGTTTTGGGTGTGGCCCCAAAACCAAAACCAAAACCAAACAAAACGAAGAGATATGTACTGATTTCACAAATTTAACGTGGTCAAATGAAAGAATACATATTATACATAATGTTAATTCTAGTGTGCTAGGAAATATGTAAATTTTAAAATTCTGTAAATAGGAAGTTGTCCACCAGAAACAAAACTTTTTAAAAGAAAATTATTTTATATTAGAGGAGATAAGATTTCATTCTTGATCTGGTGAAGAGATTAATCATAGTTCTCTCATAATGAAACCTGGGCAATATTGAGCAATATCAAGGACAGATTATAAAATCAATTTAAGAAATGCACAAGGATAGTAAATTCTAAATATGCTTCAGATAAAATATATTTTACTTTGAAATACCATGTTCTACTTTGTACTCAAAATAACAGAGATATCTCTCAAAAGTAATGCCAAAATCACATCCCAAATTTTTCTATTCATTTTGTCTCTGATAATCTGATACTAAATAAATCAAATCTGGCAACTAATTTTATAGGATTAGAAGAAGCGAGTACATATCTTAGTTCTTCCTTAAGAAAGTATTTTAGGGGTCCGAGAAGTGACGCAAGCGGTAATTGTCTGCTTTGCCCACGTTAGCCTAGGACGGACCTGGTTCAAGCCTCCAGTGGCACATATGGTCCTCTGAGCCTGCCAGTAGAGATTTCTAAGTGCATGACCAGGAGTAACTCCTGAGCATCACCAAAAACCAAAAACCAAAAAAAATTATTTGATAAAGACATACTCAAAGAAACAATTTGACACCGTGAAGGACAATGTTTTGTTTTCTAATGTGATATTGTTTGCTAGATGTACAGGAAAGATCAATGTCAAAAACCAGACTCATGTTAGAAATGTGTCCTCAAGGCAACTACTTTGACAGAAAAGATAGAACTAGTGGAGTATTTCAAAAGTCATTAAAATATGAAGAGTGATACTCATGAGACATCTGTTTGCTTCTGAGGAGACTGGTCTGGTTTTTAGTTGTGATAATGATGACAAACATGAGCTGAAATCTAATAATGGGATTTTTATAACTCAACAAATAAAATACAGGAAAATAAAATATGACTGCAGCTCAAACATAGGCAATTGAAGGAGCAGGACATGCCAGTAAGGAAGGCTATACTTCTTGGAGACACCACTTCACATTAATAACTGTAGATCTTTTGGCTCTTATTAAATACCATGTGATCAGGTTTTCTCACTTTTAAACGTGCATTAAATCTTTGGCTTTTGCATTTTGTTTTGTTTTGGGCCACACCTGGTGATACTCAGGGCTTTCTCCAGGAATTGCTCCTGGCAGTGTATAAGAGTGACCATATGGGATGCCAGGTTGGCAATGTGCAAGGCAAACAACTTATCTGCTGTACTCTCTTTTACTCTTCATCCACTTGAATTCAATAATTTTGACCAACAAAATGATATGCTCCCCTGTGTTCAGTGCATATAACAGACCATATTGCAAATATTCCACAGCTGTCAATCTTGCTGTAAGGGTCTTGTCTCTCCAGCTCTTACCAGTTTCCATCATTTAGGAAGTATGAAGTGTGCAAAACTCTCTAAATGAGGTATAAGGACCAGTAGAAAAAAGTATGATACTTCCTACCTCAAGGATTAAGAGCATCCAGCCACATGATAGCATAAACTCATGAAATCATGAGTTATAATTTGGGCACATGAAAAGACAGATATAGTTGTTTTTTTTTTTTTTTGGTTTTTGGGCCACACCCAGTGACGCTCAGGGGTTACTCCTGGCTATGCGCTCAGAAGTCGCCCCTGGCTGGCCTGGGGGACCATATGGGGCACGGGGGATCGAACCGCGGTCCGTAGCGCAGTAAGGCAGGCACCTTACCTTCAGCGCCACCGCCCGGCCCCAGATATAGTTGTTTTAAACAAGCTCTCCATGACCCAGCTTCTTGTATTGTGTGATCTGCACTTGATATTATCCAATTGCTCATGACAGAAAAAATATTCCCTACCTGCTTCTTGCTACAGTTCTCATTGATCATTCTGAACCTCCTAAAGGTCATCGTTTACTATGGTTTCTGGACAAGAAATAATTATATCTTTCCATATTTTTCATGAGCTTGACATGAAACAAACATTAGCCAAAGATAAGAAAGATAAGAAAAAGGATAAGAAGTCTATATATTATATGTCATACATATACACATACATAATACATATACATAACATTATGTATAATAGTAATTATTATTTAATAAAATATATTAAATATTAATATAAGTAATACAATATTAAATTATATTAGTGTTATATATAATATAATAATAAAGGATAATAAGAATTATATTAATAAGATGGTTGTTGCCTGCAACATCTGGCCTGCAAAACTGACTTACTACATAGATTAGAGCCCATATATATGTTTTAGCAAATGCAGAAGATATAGAGTTTAGCAAAAAGAAAGCACAATAAAACAAAAGTATGAAGATTTGAGTTCTGCATTCTCCAGTGAAAAGAGATAAAAGATATTAAGTCTTCTTGTGGTAGTGAGGAGATTTTCTCCAGTAAGAAGGTTGATATGTAGATAGCTCCAAGGGAAATCTCCATACCAGGTCTTACCCATGAAATTAACCTTAATCAAAGATATTATGGATTATCAGATTTTTGCAACTAGTTAATGACCAAAAACGTTTATGCTCTTATCAAATGAAAATATCTTGGAACACGAGAATATCCTTGGAATAGAAAAAATATATCTTTCAAAAAGAAGGGAATTTTTCCAAAAGCAAAATTTGCTTTCAAGATCACATAAAGAATAATTGAATGCTATATAGCAGAAATAGGAATTTACTATGATAGGCTCTAAAATATTAATATATGTAAATAAATTAAATAGGAAGATTGTGACAAAAATTATTTCTGGCAATGAAAATAAAAGGGCAACAAAATTTAAAAAAGCACTGGGAGCAGAAATAAGGGTCTAAAAAGAGAATAAATTACCAAGATCTATTTAAAATAATCCTTACTTCATGTTCACAGTGTATAGCAAAATATTTAATTCAATATACTTGAAACTTTCAATATTGGATAATTTCTGTGTTAATAATTGTTAATGTGGGCCCGGAGAGATAGCACAGTGGCGTTTGCCTTGCAAGCAGCCAATCCAGGACCAAAGGTGGTTGGTTTTAATCCCGGTGTCCCATATGGTCCCCCGTGCCTGCCAGGAGCTATTTCTGAGCAGACAGCCAGGAGTATCCCCTGAGCACCGCCGGGTGTGGCCCCAAAAAAAAAAAAAAAAAAAAAAAAAAAAAAAAAAAAAAAAAAGAAGAATTGTTAATGTACAACAAAACATTCTGGGATTGTTTTGTTTTGTTTTGTTTTGGGACATACTCAGTGACCCTCAGGAGTTACTCCTTGCTCTATGCTCAGAAATTGCTACTGGCATGGGGGATCATATGGAATGCTGGGGATCAAACTGCGGTTTGTCCTGGATCAGTCGCATGCAAGGCAAATGCCCTACAGCTGTGCCACAACGCCAGCCCCAAACTGTGCCTTTTATTATATAGTTAATTATTTTAGTGTAACTAAACAAAACCGGAGTTTTTTTTAATTACATTATGATCTGGCAAAATTCCATCACTCTCTCTCAGATTAATTTAAAATTTAAAAATTATTGCTCAAACTTTAAAATTAATGAAATATAGAAAGATGAGTTTACCAAATCTCATAGATGGCATTATGCTTTATGGAAATCGTTAACAAGACTGTAATTTAAATTGACAGGTAGATTTTTTTTGTCTTGATAGAAATTCATAAATTATTTTAGTTAAAACCCTTTATTTATATATAGAGCACATTCCAGAAAAAGTCAGTTTATTCATTTGTTCTTATCATAAAATTTCTTTGTGAAATAATGCAAATAAATATAATTTTACTAGTATTTTAGCTATAAATTTCAATACAATTTTAATAAATTATAGTTTTAGTATAGTGTCCCAGTTCAGCCTTTGACAGCTTTAAAGAAGTTTTGATGGCTGCAATATTGTTCTGAACTTAAGGGCATTCAACATAATAATTATCTTCTTAAAAATGACAATATCCTAACACTCAATGTCTATAAACATGCTATTTTACATAGCAGGTTAGAATCAAGGTTACAGGTGGAATAAAGATAATTGTAGATGATTCTAGAATTTTTTCTTTCTTATTAGGGGAGGAGTCATACCTAGCAGTTTTTCGAGCTTACTCATAGCTCTGTGCTCATATGTCACTCTTGATTGGGCTACAGAAACCATATGTGGTGCTGAGTATTAAAACCAGAGTGGTCACATGCAAGACAACACCCTATCCATTGTACTATCTCTCTGTTCCTCATTATGGATTTTCTGAGAGCACAAAAAATTTGAGCAGAGGGAAAAAGAGGCAGGAAAGTTAAAATGTTGACTCTGCAATATCTCCATTAGCATTGGTTGACTTTCAAAATGGAGGAGTGGATCATGGACAGAAATGAGAAATGACAAGAAAACAAAGTTTTGAGCAGCCCCTAAAGCCTCTAGGCATAATAATTTTAATCAGTGATATTCACTTCAGATTTCTAAATTCACCTAAGACAATGAATCTGGCTTGTTGTAATTCATTTATCTGGTGGTGGTTTGTTACAGTTTAACTGAATAATTATTTTTGTGCTGTTGTAGGGGCAAAGTTAACTTTTCTAAAGATATTAGTTATCATTTAAAGGATTTAGAAAAAGCCTTGTATCATACATTCATCACATAAACTTTTAATAACAATTCAATCCTAGTTTTATTGTAGTTAATTATAAAACATTATCAGCAAAGGTTATGTTGTCATTGGTGAATGGCTTGTTCTGAAATAGGCATACATATCTTTGATTTTGCATAATCCAAATGTGACTGTGGTCTCTTATGCAGGAAAAAGCATAGTATGTTCATGGAATTTGATTGATTTTAGATTTTGTAAATGAATTTGCTATGAGGATGGAAGATCACTACAAGATTTTAAGGAAATGAATAATAATAGGTTGTAGCATCTTCTCACATCTTCTTTTATATTCTCAAGTATTAGAAGCAACTGATATAGTGATGCAGTTCTGAGAATGTGCACAGCACCCTTAAATCATGTTTCATTGGTCTTTTTATTATTTTCTCTAAAAGATACTTGAGAAACTACACACACACACACACACACACACACACACAAACACACACAAAAGACACATGGACCTGTCTTTCCTTCCAGAAAACAAGGAGATTATTATATTATATTTGTTTTATTCTATTTTGTTTTGTTTTTCAGCCCCAGCTGCACTCAGGGGTTGCTCCTGGCTCTGCACTCTTGGCAGGCTCTGGGGATCATGTTAGCTGGGAATAGAACCCTGTCAGCTATCTGCAAGGCCAACTCCATACCTGCTGTACTATCACTCTGGCCCAGATGCAAATTCTTTGCTCAAAGAAAAGGACCATCCTATTACTGGCAGAAGGAAAAATTGGTCTCCAAGTAGATAAAATTATATACAAGCAGAACTGGCTATATTAGTTGCTAAGTAAAAGTCTTCATTTCTATTGGTCTTCATATTTTTATGACTATTCCCTTATCCGATAAAGCACAGACTTGCATATTTTTTCCCTATTAATGTAATAGTTTCATTTTAGACCCTATCAAGGAATCAGGCTCAGAAGTTGAGGAAGACATTTTTCCTCCTTTAACTTTTGGTTAAGAGATTCAGCTCCCACTAAATGCATATATTATTTTGATTACTTTTTAACATTTCAGTGTTGGTTATATATATATATATATATATCAATCATTAAAAATGATGGTAGATTTTTTCTAGATAAAAATGGTTCTATTGTCTTTATCTAGAATGATATGAATAGTTCTGAAATTTCCAGAAATACTGGTCCTTTAAGAGAATAGACATCCTCATTAATCACACTAATTGATTTAACAATCCAAGCATGTAAAACAGAAGCAAAGCAGTCTCTTTAATTACTTTACTTATATAGTCCTCTGATCAAAGATTTGCAACAGATTATTTTTTCTCTTCATTATAATGGGCGTAACCTGTTCCTTTAAATGAAAACTCTGAGACAACCAGATAGCCCCATGAATCTGAGTCACTCATGCTCTAACTTTCATCATGAGACCATATTTCCTGATGCCCCTCCCTATTTGTCATTTATATTTCCTCATTGCCTTCTATTTATAGCACAAAATCTGATATCTAAACTGGCACATTCTAATATAACATGAATATGATAACTTTTGTCTTTTTTTTGGGGGGGGGGAGGGGTCACACCTGGCAGTGCTCAGGGGTTACTCCTGGCTCCATGTTCAGAAATTGCTCCTGGCAGGCACGGGGGACCATATGGGGCACCGGGATTCAAACTGATGACCTTTTGCATGAAAGGCAAACGCCTTACCTCCATGCTATCTCCCGGGCCCCAGTATTTTTGTTTTTGATGCTATCTTCCAATCTTTACTTTTACATTTTTTATGTTTTTATTGGCCACACTGGGAGTGCTCAGGGGTTACTCCTGGCTCTGCACTCAAAAATTACTCCTGGCTCGGGGGACCATATGGGATCGAACTATGTCCATCCTGGGTCAGCTACGTACAAGGTAAACACCCTACTGCTGAACTACCACTCCGGTGCTGATTCAGTATGCATGTATTATGTGCCAGACACTGTTCCAGCATTAACCCAATATATCTACTTTTTTTGTTCTATATTAATCAATGTCATATACCTAATGTTGGATTTTATACTATTTTTTGCGGGGGAGTACAATAACTTTAAATAACATAAAAGTTTAAATAACATAAAGCTTGTCATTATTTTTTAATATATTTTTATTTTGATCATAGTGGCTTGCATATCTTTCACATTAGTATTTTAGGTACATATTAACATTAAATCATGGGAATACCCACCACCAAATATGTCCTCCCTGTCACCTATTCCCGTTCTGCAACCCATATCCCCCCACAATCCTCCCCCCTAGGCTGCTAGAGGATTTTACACTATTTTGAAGTTAATGCAGGATTACAACATATCATGCAGATTTAATGGCAATTGTTTTTTTTCCTTCTGAATATATTTTTATTTCAATTTTGGGACTCATAATATTATTAGTAATGTTTTTATCATATACATAATTACAACACCATCCCCATCATCAGTGAGTCCATCTTCTTTCCCCAAAGATCTTAAAACCCTTACTTCTCATCACCTCCCTCTCATGACAAATCAATTATGTGGATCAGTTCCCTATAATGCTGCTATTGGATCTTCTTTGTTAACTTGCTGGGCATCTATAATTCTCATTTATAAAAGACATAATTTTGTATCTGTACCTCATTTTCTGACTGACTGTACTTAGAATGGTATTCTATAAATTCATTCATGTTGCTGAAATCTGCATAATTCTATTTAATAAAACTTTATATTATTTTATTCTGTTTTGTTTTGTTTGTTATTTTGGTTTTTGGGTCACACCCAGCAGTGCTCAGGGGTTACTCCTGGCTCTATACTCAGAAATTTCTTTTGGCAGGCTTGGGGGACCATATGGAATGTCAGGATTCTAACAACCAACCTTCTGCATGCAAGGCAAATGCCTCACCACCATATCTCTCCAGCCAGATTTTATTTTGTTTTTATACTACAATTTTTTATCTATTCATCTGTTTTCAGACATTTGAGTTGTTGTCATCTTTTGGACTAAGTTGTATTAAGTGCAACAATTAAAGATATGCATATATCTTTTTTAATCATAGACATGACAAAGTGATATCTTTGGGTCATCTGGGAACTTCTATTCCTATTTTTTGAGGACTCTCCACATTCTTTTCTATAGAGATTGAGATAACAGTCTCACGGACATTAAGAAACAAATATTTTCATTCCAGAGTGAAAAAAAAATATATATATATATACACACACACATATATAGATATATGCATTCTTATATATAGGCTATAAGAAAAAATTAGAATAACTAAAATATACATATATGTACATGCATATATGTACATAATAACTAAAATATACATATATGTACATATGCATAGAGAGAGAAATGCTAAGAAAAATCAGAAAAACTAACAGTACTTAAATCCAATCTAAGGAACAGAATAAAATCTTAATTTGATTCCAAAGAACAAGATGGACTCTTCTCAACTCCCACCCAGATGAATGTGTTCAGATAATAACAATTATGATTGAACAGATGACTCAATTATGCCATATGTCATCTTATTGCTCCCAAGAGTGTATTTGTGAATACACAGTGATAAATGCAATTCATTATTATGCTAATCAAGACCAAAGGTCTTGTAACAGGCAGGTAGGAAAAATATAGTGTCTAATAAAACATTGCTTTTCTATATGAAACATCGGAGAGGAAAATAACAGCCTTACTGCTCAAATGAGTTAACAACAGCAAGAGTGCTCACATGGGATGTTTTTCTAGGCCAAATATGTTTGATTAAGTGGAAATAATATGGAGTCATTCTCAAGATGTTTTTTCTGGCAGTTAATTTGTTGTGGTTTATTTTCCTCTCTATTTTCTTTAGCTACCTGATTAAGTGTTACTACTACATTATTTTCACTAATACTTAAGAAAAACAACATGTAGGGAACAATTGAAATTCATTTAAGGGACATGTTCTAGAAAACATACATAAATCAAATCATTCTCTTTATTTTGTTCACTATTTCAAAATACAACTCAGTAAAAGATAACTTTTTATCAGCTATATTATCCTATCAGTGTTAGTATAGTTTTTAATCATCTACCTAGAAAGAAATTATTATTTTTAGTTTTTAATGGAGTTTCAAAAAAGATGATGCTTATTACATTGCCCAACTATTAAAGTTGCTTTCTGTGGAGATAACAGAATTCAGCTGTGATTCACTATTGAGAAAAAAAATTCTGCTCAGTCTGCATCTCCCAAAGCAAATACCTCTGCTTTAATTTGCAATGGTTTTCATCTCAATGCCAGAGTTACTAAGTGGAATCTTAGTTACATGCTTCCAATAAGATTGTGCCACTTCAGCAACTCCACATTTAGGCTAGAGAGATATGAGATTATGTTACATACCCTGCCTGCTGTTGACCCTTTTTACATCCCTGGAACCACAAGAACCCCTGAGCACTACAGGTGCTGCACTAGAGGTGGCCCTTTAGAGGACACTATCCTCAAAGATGGCCCAGGTAATTCCCAGAGCACCTCAGAACCTTAGAAGTAGCATATATACATTGAGCTGAGAATTACACAGGGGGCTAGACCTGAATCTTGTGCTGAGTATTGTTTGAGAACTTTCATTTGCCTCCAAGTTTTGATTCCTTATATAAGTTCACAAATATTTAGGGCTGGGGATGTGGGGCCAGCAGTAAAGCATATGCCCTGAGTGCTTGAGATCTAGGATATAATCTCTGGCATAATTTTCCCTTTCCAGTTCTTGATGGTCCCCACCTCTCCTGGACCTCCTTAGCATGGTAGGATATAGTTGACATAAAAATTCAAAGGTCAAATTCCTTCTTAATAATTAGTCGAAAGGCTATTGATTTGTGACTAATTCTATTGATAAACTTAAATCCATTTTCTTTTCTCTGCAGAACTATAAAGAGTTGGTAAATAGCAGTTCTTTTCATAGCTATAAATAGTGCTTTTAACTTGAAAGCCATTATTACTTTTTTCTACTGGCCAGCTCTGCTTACAGTTTTACAATATCATGTTGCATTTTTATTCTTTATTTATTATCTATTTATTTTCTATTTATCACTTTAGACAAATAGGATATTTAAAGGTAAAAGAAAACTAAACTTCATCAAATTTTCAGGACATAACAAGAATAAGGGCTTTTACATCCTGATTCATTGTCTTACTACATTCAAAAAGATTCATATAATAAGTTTGAAATTGTGACTTGCTAGTAGAAAGCATTTTTAATTATATTTTATAAATGTAATTTTTAAATTGTAAATCTACATGTGCTATTTTTATTTCTTGTGTATCTTTTTCAACAAAATATGTGTACAACAGTTTATTACTATTAGAATGTTGGTTAAGGATGTTGGTTAAGTTTGAATAAACTGTTCATTTTGTTAGACCCTCAAACCAGTATTCATTTTCCTCTGCAGAATATGAATTGACAATAAGTTGGGTTTGTTTTTAGGTACATCAGGTAGGTGATAATCTGAATAGACTGTCTCCTTTCCACAAAAAGATGGGCTATATCTGAGGGCTACCATACACTTTCAATTAACTATTTTAACATAGTGAAATTTAAATGAAATGACTAAGCACATACATATTTAGAACTGAAAGTACATGCTTTAACTGAATAATGAATTTCAAAAAATTCCCCTTTCATCTTTTTATTTTGGTGCTCATAAAACTAGCTTGATGTTGGATGTTCTAACTAAAAGAGAACATAATTTGACTCTCGGTGGAGGCTAATAGTTCAATTTATTGATTCTTAAAGAACATCACTAATTATTATCTTTTGTGTTTTATACAAAGTTTTCTGATTTTACTTCATTAGAAGTCTTATTTAAAACCTTGTTTGATATTTTGGTGGGGAGTGATGCTCAGGGCTTTCATCTAGCTTGTGCTTAGGAGTCAATCCTGTGAGGACTTGGGAGACCCAATATGGTGCCAGGGATAGAACTCAGGTTGAGCCCATGCAAACTAAGTGCCCTACCTGCTATACTATAGCACTACTTCCTTCCCTGATTTGATTATTGATTCTGGTTGAAGATTAATATTCTCTAATTCATTTTGGAAGAGGTTTTTTTTTTTTTTTTTTTTTTTGGAGGAAGGGTGCAACCCAGAAGCGCTCAGGATTACTCCTGGTTCTGCACTCAGAAATTGCTCCAGGCAGGCCCTAGGAACCATATGGGATGCTTGGGATTGAACCCAGGTCTGTCCTGAGTCAGAAATGTGCAAGGTAAACATCTTATCACTCTTCTATCTCACTGAACTCACATATGAAATATCTTATTCCATCACTTCTTTCCATTATTTCTTGGAATGATATGATGGGTTGTGGGCTATCATATACTCAATAAAATTGTTTTTATCCTCCTTCTCCTCCTCCTGACAAGGATTCTTCTGATGTTGTACTTTTTTTTTTTTGCGGGGGGGGGGACCACACTCGTGACCCTCAGGGGTTACTTCTGGCTTTGTGCTCAGAAATCGCTTTGGCTCGGGGAACTATATGGGAGGATGCCAGGGATAGAACCGACTTCCTTCTTGAGTCAGCTCCAGCCCTGATGTTGTAATGTTTTACATGTATTAATGATAGGAAATACTCATACTTAAGCAACCAAGTCATCTTTAAGAAGATCTAAAAGGTTCTAAATTATTGATGATAATAATCGCTGCTATAGACAAACATTTTAAGCTTAGTGTCACTGTTAACTTAAGAAAGACAATAATTTGTGTAATTTTGTTGCATTATTTGAGTCAAATCAAGTGCTTTCTTCCACCACAGATTGCTGTATAATTATATGTAGGTGTCTCAATAACAACAGTAATTAATTATAAATACAGAGTTCCAAAATAAATAATCCCAGTTAAAAAGTGATTTTTCTTTGAAGTCAGCCTGAAAGTCATGTAAAATATAATACTAAATTAAATAAAATTGAACATACATATTTGTATGCATGTGTATGATGTATATCTATGTAGTTTGTTTAATATGTAGACTGGTTAATTAGATTGGTTAATCTAATTAATGTTAATTAATACAAAGACATTATATTTTTATATCTGTATTATTTGGGGGCCATACATAGTGGCACTGAAGGGGTTATTCCTGGCTCTGTCTCAGAAATTACTCCTAATAGGCTCAGAGGACCATATGGGATGCTAGGGATCAAACCTGTATTCATTTTGGGTCAGCTGCCTGAAAGGCAAAGTCCTACTGCAGTGCCATCACTCCCTCCCGACACTCTATCTATATTATTATAAGGAGTACTAAATATGGGGCCGAAGAGATAACATGGAGGTAAAGCGTTTACCTTGCAAGCAGAAGGTCGGTGGTTTGAATCCCGGTATCCATATTGTCCTCCGAGCCTGCCAGGAGCAACTTCTGAGCATAGAAACAGGAGCAATCCCTGAGCGCTGCCAGGTGTGACCCCCCTAAAAAAATACTAAATATGTTTACATGGCAATAATTGTTTTAAATTTGAGAACTCATTGTCTGAAGATTTGTCATAAAATACAATTCTGAATTCAAATAATTAATTATGAAGCTATGCCCATTCTTATACTATTTTTACACTCTAGTCAAATTATCACTTCCCTTCCTTTTTTTCCATCACTCCATTCAGACCTGTCTTCAACCTTTTTGTGTTTCCTTTTTATAAGTTTTGTCTATTTTCTTGTCCAAATGTGCTTACTCAGACCAGGGTCTTCTAGTATTGTGGAATAGCCTCACAAAGGGAAGAGTCAAAGACAAGTACTAAGAAAACAAATAGGAAAATCAATTTATTTAGAACCAGTATTGACTCATTGACAATAGTTCCAATGGTTGATTTCTCAGTCTGGATTTAGGTTTCACCTAAACAGGGCACATTTTGGACAGGAGCATAGTATAAACTGGAACCTCATAGCTGAAGTTGGAAACAGAATGTATCACATAGTCATGGGTGATAAAATAATAGGTGATATGCTAGGGTGACTTAGATAATATAGGGTGATATAGTGGTGAGAAAAATGTGAACAGAAAGTAGACTTCCAACACTGGAATCAGACTTCCCTTGACAGTTACAGTGATCAGCATTTTATTCATACAGGTTTATAATAATTACATATGAATAAATGACTGTAGTTTTGGTGATGTATAGGAATCAAAAGTCAAACATGCACATTTAGTTCATTATAGTAAATGATATTTCAAGTATATTGCCAAAGACAGATGAGTCCCCTCATCGTTGCAACATCATACAGAAATCTCTGAATTTGTGACTGTAGGTGATCTGAATCTGAAAAGAACAAGTAACATATGTCAGATAACTATAATATTTAGAGCCTTTTCTAGTAGTCTCAGTGAGTCCATTAAAAAATAAGCTATTTTCTATTTCAGTGGCATGACTATCTGATAACTCCAATAACATATTTTAAGAATTGATTTATATAGTTTAATGCAGACAATCTTGGTAATGAATATATTTCTAGATGTTGGTGGTCAAATGTTTCTATTGAGCATTAAACTCAAATAACCTAATGGGATCAGGTATATTTCATAACGAATAAAATAGGTCAGGGTATATATTAGGAGTTGGAGATCAGTGATGTAGAGACAAATGCCTCATTTAAGTCTCTCAGTTGTCTTTCTGCACTAGCTCTATTACATATAAACATTACAGGGACTGGAGAGATATTACAGTGGTTAGGGTGCATGTCCTGCAGTCAACTTGAGTTCTATACTTGCATCCCTTATACTCCTGGAAAGGTGGCTGAGTAGAAGAATTGTCTTAGAGTTACTAGGAATGCCCTTAGCAGGTTGTTGCTATAACCAGTAATTACTGTGTTTGGGGGCTCAAAGTTAATCAAGAAACAGTAATCTGATTTCCAGAGCTACCTGACACTATAGGCCAAGAGAGCTTTCTTCATAGCTGTATTTCAGGCAGTCTCTTTCTTCCAGTTTGAATCTTGCCCTGCTCTCACATTTCCCTTTACAATCTCTGAGAAACTCCTATTTTGAATTAGCTTCACGACCTATGACAAAAGCAAAACAATATAAACTTTGGGGATAGGGAAAGCAGAGTGAGAGGCTGTGTGGAAAGTTTAGTAGTCATTGTATGAGACACAACAAAAAATAACAAACAATGCAAAGCATGAACATGGATGTTTTCCAAGGATAGTCAAAGAAAAGGGTGTGGATAACAGTAAGCTAACTGGTGCAACAGATTTAGAAATAGTAGACCTCTGCAACAGGAACATATGATTCATTATTGCCAAATATTCTGGGTTAAGGAGAAATATAGATTCTATTACTATGTAATTTTCTTTGGTTATATTTTATTTATTCACTTTTTGTCCCTCCCAAGCAGTACAACAGAGTCCAGGGCTAATCCCCAATGATAATTGACCAACAAGACAGAACTAAGCCTCAGTAAGAGACCCAGCAGTGCTCCGGGCCATCTAAGTTTAGGTGCAAAAGTTTAGACCTTAAAATCTAGGTGAAGAAAATGCCAAAAACTGACCTCAGGTACTTTACACCATAAATCTTGCTTGCAAATCCTGAGCTATCTTCTCAGATCCTATTAAAACATTATTTATTTTAAGTTGTAGGTTGTGAGAGTGAATGATTTTTATTTGCTAGATTTTTTTCCCATACCATAAATGGTTTAAAAGAATGGCAAGAACAGGGAGTGTGAGGCACAGTTGTGCCCTCATTTTACAAAAGAATGGGATCACTATTCAATGAGTTCTATACTCTGGTTTGCAAATATAATAAATTTTCCCTCCTCCACTCACTTCTTTACTGTATGTTTTCTGAAGTGCTCTAAATGATTTTGCCATAGTATTTGTGAAGTATCCACAGCTTTGGTTGAACTATGAGAAAACTTTTGCTCCAATTACAGGCAAAAGTTTGAGTATTTCTGTTTCATCCTAGAATAAGGTACTACTGTAGAAATCCAATATGTGAAAGGCCATGAAATATGCCACTTAAATATCTTTCATCTATCTATCTATCCCTCTATCTATCTATCCATTCATCTATCTATCGATCATTTAATTATCTCTATCTATAAACTTTTTATATTTCTTTTAATTTTGACCATGATACTAGTAATGGCATAGCTTAGTAATTATGTTTTATTTATGTTTTTGATATTTATCAATACAAACCAGACAGCATTTGGTGCTAGAGTTTGAGCCAAGGTTGGCTGCATGCAAGGCCAAGTGTCTTATTTAACCTCAGTATTAATTATATGGCCCCTAAAAGCTTTTGAGAAAAGTAGCACATTTTTTAGGTATCCCATAAAACTAAATGGAAAGGAATGAGAGATGGAGATGGAAAGTTACCTTTTAGTCTAATAGTCTTTTCCATTATATGAGAAGTGAGTCTTGGAATCAGCATTAAAAAATGAGATTTTTTTTAAAAAACAATTTTTATTGTGACCAAAGTGAATTACAAATCTTTCACATTAATATTTAAGATGCATAATGACATTGAATCAGGGGTATTCCCACCATCAGTGTTGTCCTCCCTCCACCCCTGTTCCCAGCAAGCATCCCATATTGCCCTCCCTTACACCCACTACACCCCTGGCTGCTAGTATAACTGGCCTGCTCTGTGTACAGCTTGTAGATTGGTTATCAATTCTGTTGTTGACTTTGGATTTAGTATTTAAGTCTGATCAATTTTTTTTCTACTCAATGTTCATATGATTGTTTGGTTTTGGTATTATCATTTTTACCCCTCAATTTATGAGACAGAACAAGATGATTCAAGTTATGTGCTTCTGTTTAAAAAAATTAGAAAAAACAAACAAACAACTTGGAGGAATTCATCTAGAGGTTATAAATATCAATAAAAGACGAAAAACATAACAAAAGACAAAAAAATACAAAAACAGAAACAAACAAAAAACAACAAACTCAAGCAAAAACTGAAACCAGAGACTACAATAAAGCACCACAGCAATAAAGACAACAACCAGACAATAATCATGAGCATGAAATAAAAAGAAAAAAAGAAAACATATATATATATATATATATATTTGCATAGGGAAAGTAAATTTTAGGGAGATTAGAAAGGGAGTTCCCTTGACCTAAGAGATACAAGATTTCATCACCCTTGAAGCATAGTGTCATGGGATTTTTATAAGTGCATCAGCCTAGACTTCCCTTTTAGATAATTTAGTTAAAATTTGAAACCTATATTTCTTTTTTGTTCAATCTTGGGTCATACTTAACTCTTCTCAGGACTTATGTCTGGATCAGTGCTCAAAGATCACTTCTGTCTCATTTCCTCATGAAACCAGAGTGCCAGAGATTCAATCCGGATCAGTCAAATGCAATGCATTATTCACTATACTATCTTTCTGGTCTCAAGGTATTCTACATTCCTACCAACAACCTACATCTAGATCAGACTAAATTAAAGAATCTATAATTTGTTGGATATTTCTGATGGATAAACTGATGAACATCATAAAGTAACTCTCTGTGTCCTTGAGTGCATTTTGGAGAAGGACACCCGATGATGATCATTGCATACATTGCAGGGAACTAAAATCTGAATTTTTTTCTCTCTTCAATCACAATCACAGTACTTACACTTTTTTTCTTCCAATTTCAATCACTTTTTCTAATAGTGGGAATAAATGCACAGCTCTTCAACTATTCAGCAATTCCTTAAGCACAAAATTAACTACTCTCTTAATAAGCAATCAGCAAGGTTGTTAAGACTCACCTACAATTGAAAGCACAGTATTGCTTGTTAATTTACATTGCAAATATGAGGTTAGTGGCCTCCACCAGGCACTTGGATGACTTGTGATTTGTAATACCCAGAGTCACATCTCCTCTTTTGTTACATCTATGTAATATCACATAATATTACACTAAACAAAACTCATATTATTTGATTATAACTTTTTCCCCAGAATATTTTTCTTCCTTTTGGAGATATTTATATCCTCTTTTCCCCGTCTACATCTGTGGTTTATGAAAATTTGTGCAGTTTCTTTCATTTTACTTATTTTCTGTAGGTGGCCAGATGCCTGCTATTTTTGTTAAGATTTTATCTTTAGGGTTAAGAAATTGAGCACTAGGGCTCACCAAGTTTCCCTTACCAAAAAACTTCTTAAGTAAAAATATTAATCGAAAGATGAAAAATGTTTTAATTCTCTGATTTCAAGTCTCCAGGTGATTTAAGACCCCAGGTGACAGCTTTGCTCTGCTCCCTGTTGGGAAACTGATGAGGAGCAATGCAAAGCTAACATTCAGGGCTAGATGGTCTTATGATTTTCCAGTTTAAAAGGCTGGTTAGCAGTTAACTGTATATGTAAATAGCTATATTAAATCTATTTTTCCTAATAAAATGCATAAATAAAGAATATCATCAAAATGAAGCTTTAGAACATGACCTCAAATGATCTTGACATCTAAATGATATGATAGCTAATAAATTCTGAAGCAGTGAGATAGTTAGACTCTTTTATAATATTTAAGAACTTTTGATTTTGACTTAAATGAAACTTTTCCACTTAGCTTTGTTTTTATCTTGATATTTTCCTGCTTGAAATAACCTTCCACCTTTTGTCACTTCCCTGAAGTAGCCCAAAGAATGGAAGAGCAAGTCCTTTGAGATGCAAAAACTGAACTCTTTGGAGAAGTTGAGGCATTACCCAAGAATTGAGTGATGTTCCTCAGAAAAGGAGACACTTCAGTAGTTTCAAAAGATTCATTGTGATTAGAAGATATAAACAATTATTAATAATGCTGGGTGCCAGAGAGATAGCACATTGGTAGGGCATTTGTCTTGCATGCAGCTGACCTGTAAAGGACTCAGTTAGTTTTCTGACATCCCATATGGTCCTCCAGCCTGCCAGGAGGGATTTCTGAGTGCAGAGCCAGGAGTAACCCCTGTACGCTACTGGGTATGGCCCCCAAACCAATCAATTAATCAATAAATAAAGTTGTTGTTGTTGTTTTTTTAAAGAATGCAGGTTCTTCTCCAGAAATAGATTTTGACCCAAATGAGGGCAATTTATAAAAAGTTCCACTATGAAACCAACTTGGGAAACTTATTCTCCATTATTGAGATTCAATACATCTCAGACAGGATTTGTACAACTGCTTTCTTTTTTCTTCTAAGAGAAGCATATGTTCTCTTTTCAACATATATTTTTCTTGTCTTCTGTCTCCTGAAATATTTCTCTCAATAAAAATATTTTGCGGGGCCCAGGAGATAGCATGGAGGTAAGGCGTTTGCCTTTCATGCAAAAGGTCATCGGTTCGAATCCTGGTGCCCCATATGGTCCCCCATGCTTTCCAGGAGCAATTTCTGAGCATGAAACCAGGAGTAACCCCTGAGCACTGCCGGGTGTGACCCCAAAAAAAACGAAAAACAAAAAACCAAAAAAATATATTTTGCTTGTGATCTAAGACACTGTACAGCCTCTGGCTTGCTCTGCATGATGCCAATCCAGGTTCTATTCACAGCAGCTCTCACTATCCTACAAGTCCTATCATGAGTGATCCCTGGATACAAAGTGAGGACTAATTCCCTGAGCACCTCTCAGGGTCAAAAATATGCGATTTTCTTTACTATATCCTCAGTTGGAGGGATACCCTCCTCTCAAGCAGTTTGAGAACTCCTTGTAGGATGCTTTCTCCTCTCATCTACAGACTTTAGAAAGTTTGTGGACCAGCTCACTACATAATTTTGGACTTCCACAACTGTAAGAAAGTTGATTTTTGTTATTTTTTAAGCTATCTCATTTGTGCTTTGTATTATGCCAGTTTAGGAAAGTTAAACAGGAAGAAAATAAGGTATTACTACACAGATAACAAGAGTTTATATTAAGAAAACAAAGACAGACTCAGAAATAAAATAGAAGAAATAGAGAAGAACTACTCAAACTATTAGCACAATTCAAAATATTAAGCTATCATAGAGACTATTGGCATTTAGATATCAGATGGTAGTTAAATGTAAGTGGAAAGACTTAGGCCAGAGTACAGAAAAATCTTTGAAAAGTAGAGATAAGATAAAGGGCAATTTAAGAATCAACCTAACACAATCATAAGAAAAGTTGCTCATTTTTAATCAATTGGGATAAATTATTTGGCACCATGTATCAGTCCTTTGAGAAGAACAAACCAATGAGAACATTATAAAATATTAAAAAGACAAAATTTAAAAAATATTTCTCATTATATATCAAATGCTTTCATATAACCTATAAATAAAAAAAAAGTCTGAATTTGAGTCTTCACAGAATTTCCCTATTTTCATTAGACAGATGTAACTCTAAAACCTTGAATTCACTTGGTGAATACAGGAGGTAAAAGGATAGTAAACAGTCAGTAAACTATTCTGAAAAAATATGCAAAAAAATCTATTGCAGCACTACCCTTTATTTACAATGGAGGGTGATTGCATTGCACAATGCCTTTTAGAAAACATATACAGTTAAAACAAAAATTGATGTGCTTTCCTAATATTTTTTTTTGGTTTTTTGGGTCACACCCGGCAGTACTCAGGGGTTACTCCTGGCTCCATGCTCAGAAATTGCTCCTGGCAGGCACGGGGGACCATATGGGGCACCGGGATTCAAACTGATGACCTTTTGCATGAAAGGCAAACGCCTTACCTCCATGCTATCTCCCAGGCCCCTCCTAATATTTTTAGTGACTTAATTTTCCTGTTCCTAATGTAACAGCTATACTCTGATCTCTCCCTTGAAATAGTATTATAGGGAACCCTAATCTTTTCTTATTTTTTTCCATATGCCTTCAATCCAATATTGCATACAAACACATAGGCATCTAATTACTTGAGAGAAGGGCAAAAATCTCACGAGCTTTTACTCTGATAAATTTATTAGCATAATTTGAAAGGTAGATTTAAGGACAGAAGTGAAATCTGACATCTTTGGGAAAAATTTGTTCAGATTTATGTGGAGTCTTTCTTGAGGGAAAGATGTGCACAACATTTCAGGTGTTGAAAGTTCAAACCAAGTCCCAACATAATAGAGGAAGGGGATATCTGATACGGTGCCCTTTCCAACACAGTATAGAGCAGTGTTTATTGTGTCTCACTTGTATGCTTTTTGCTGCAAATCTAGAAAATAACACAAACAAGAACCTAACACATGTAATATCATTGGTTTGCAAAGACTATAAAATATTGGAAGTGACATATTATATATACATATATACATACATATAGGTATATATGTATATATACATTATACTCAGATTATACTTACATTTATATTTTTTCATATATTTTTTCTTTATTTAAACATCTTGATTACACATATGGTTGTGATTAGGTTTCAGTCATGTAAAGAACACCCCCTTCACCAGTGCCACATTCCCACCACCAATGTCCCAAATCTTCCTCCCTCCCAACCCACCCCCACCTGTACTCCAGACATGCTTTCCAGTTCCCTTATTCATTCACATGATTAGGATAGTTCTCTGTGTAGTTATTTCTATAACTGCACTCCCACTTTTTGTGGTAAGCTTCATAAAGTGAGCTGGAAGTTCCAGCACTCCTCTCATTGTCTTTGAGGATTGTTGCAAAAATGACTTTTATTTTTCTCAAAACCCATAGATGAGTGAGACTATTCTGCGTCTCTCTCTCCATCTGACTTATTTCACTCAGCATGGTAGATTCCATTTACATCCAAGTATAGGAAAATTTCATGACTTCATCTCTCCTGACAGCTGCATAATATTCCACTGTGTATATGTACCACAGTTTCTTTAGCCATTCATCTGTTGAAGGGCATCATGGTTGTTTCCAGAGCCTGGCTATTGGGAATAGTGCTGTATTGTGTATATAAACATAATTATGTTACTGACCCTACCCTGATCTGTGATTGTGCCCTACCCTAGTGTGTGATCTGGCATTCTGCCCCTATCCTAGGGTGGTACCTGATTCTGTTTCCATCATTGGGTGGTACCTGATTCTGGGGGATAAAAGGCAAGCATCTGTGAAAGGTGGGAGCTTTTTTTCTTCCTGGCCTATTCCTAGGCCTTTTGGGGCTTTGGCCTCTTCAAGGAATAAAGAGCTATTTTCTTCGGAAGCCTGGCTGCCTTTTGGCTTTCTTCCTGCCACATTCACCTCATAACCGAGCTGAGCAGGGTGGCAGATGCGTTCTCCGAGCTAGAGGGGAAAGATCTCATTCTCCATCCCTCCATCAGTGAACCATTTCAGGGGCTGACTTGCTCCAGTGCTGCAATAAATACAGGTGTGAGGAAGGGGTTTTTGTATAGTATTCTTGTGTTCTTAGGGTATATCCCTAGGAGTGGAATAGCTGGGTCGAATGGGAGCTCAATTTCCAGTTTTTGGAGGAATCTCCATATTGCTTTCCATAGAGATTGGACTAGACGGCATTCCCACCAGCAGTGGATAAGAGTTCCTTTCTCTCCACATCCCCGTCAGCACTGATTATTTAACTCTATTGCTAGATTTATATCTAGGTGGTTAATTATAATGCACAAAGTCAAATAATAAAAAAAACTACATAAAATGAGTTTTTTTTAATCTTCTGAGAAAGAAAGATCAAAGAAACCATTCCCTAAAGATGAGCCTCTTCTAAAATGTTTTACCATGCAAGGAGGAAGTGAGGGTGGGTCAAGTCCCCAGGGGGGTCTCTAAAATAATTGCTCTTTAGGGACCTGCCTTACTATCATTGTTATTATTTTTGCTTTTCAGAATTTTATATTAGTAGCCACAATCACAGTTGATAATGTGTATAATATTCTAGGGAGCTCATTACAATTGACGGGCATATTTAATGATACTTAAACAGCAGAACAGTAATGTCAAAATCATAGTCCTAATAAAACCTAGATAATCTTGACAGAAAGGTACACATAAATAATATAGTTTTACGTTAAGAGTAGGAAGAACCTCGACTTTTCCCTCTCAATCTGCTAATTGAAAAGATTACTACTGTATCTTCTGTTACATCTTAGATAAAGCACTCTTCCTACTCTTATGCAGAATAAATCCCTCTTACCATCCCAGGTTCCTTAAAAAAGTGCAAAGGTTCTAAGTTTACCTTGTGTTTCTTATTTTCATATGTATATGATCATTTATTTTTCCAACATGTCTAAAATGGTTTGGATTACTCTGTCAACATAAGATTTCAAAGATAAGAGAGAGGGTCTTTTTTTTTTTTGAACCTTGACAAGGGAAGAGTTAAAACAAGATGAAGCTTATAAAAATGCACCTGTACTATCAAAACTTCATCTAAAATGTTTATGTCAAAACAACATTAAAGATACATCTTCAATTTAGTGTAAAGGGATTTAAACAACTGTTCATTGTGGAAATTTTGCAGACTCCAGTTATTTTGCAGAAAGTGCCTGCCAGGAAGCATAAATACATGGTTGACTTCAAATGATGCAACAATTCACCTGAAAAATCAGGCCTGACTGGATATCCATGCCATAATCTATATGAATGCAAAAAATACATTGGAAGCAGAGTAGTTAGATAAATTATAATTATAGGTCTTTATAAACTGTCTCTGACCTTGAATTTCAGATCTTGATGTATCAATGAATCAAGAAATTAAAGAAAATATATCTGAGACTTTTTAAGGCAATATTTTCTCTCAATGTTGCCATTTTACACACATATAAATACTGATTCATTTATTTTATTTTATTTTATTTTTGGTTTTGGGGGCCACACCCATTTGATGCTCAGGGGTCACTCCTGGCTAAGCGCTCAGAAATTGCCCCTGGCTTAGGGGGACCATATGGGACGCCAGAGAATCCAACCACAGTCCTTCCTTGGCTAGCACTTGCAAGGCAGACATCTTACCTCTAGTGCCACCTCACTGACCCCTCATTTATTTTATTTTAAGTAAAAATGGGTTTCCTTGGAAGTTTTGACGAAGAGGAGAGAAAGAGAGAGAAACAGAGTGAGAAACAAACATGAGAGAATAACATGTTTAAGAAACAACTTGAATTTTTCCAAGTGGAGAGACAGTGCCCAAGTACACATTCCAGAGTAAAAGTATGAAATTACATAATACAAAGTATGAAATTATAACTTCATCATGACTTATTTCAAGCTACCAACTTGAGTTTGCTGGAAACAAATATTTGTGAAACATTATACTATCAGTTATAAGATATGAAGTAGCTAAAATTAAATTTGAAAAGGATAAACTTTTAGCATGTTAATTTTATTTACAATATAATTTATTTGTAATATTATATAAATTATAATAAACTTTAATTCTATTTAACTACCGTCAGTGAAATTATAAAATGGAAATAACTTGTTTGCTGAACCAGTTATATATATGAACCATTTATAGTTACTATTACCTATATCTGGAGAAAAGTGTCATAGAACTTACTTAAAGCTTTATGTTCAAAATTATATGTATCTTTATATTATATATTATATAATATTATATATTTATATTATATTATACAGTACTAGAATATTTTACTATAGTATGCCATACATCATTATATTCTATATTACGTGATATATCATATTACATAACAACATAATGTAGTATAATATTAAAATACACATTATGTTAAATATACAAATTGTAAAACATAAATATTATACTAGTAATATATGCATACATATGTATGTTATGTAATGTGTGATTATCTATGCATAGACATATATATATATATATATATATATATATATATATATATGGCCCCTCTTTTTTGTTATTATTTCTTTTGTTTTAATTTGGTTAAGATTAAGGAGTGATTAGACTTTAAGCATAATTATTTAATTTATTTGTCACGAATAATAATTTCTTTAAGCACCATGGTTACAAACATGTTCAAGGTTGGGTTTCGGCCATAAAATGCACACTCCCCTTTGCCAGTATAACCTCCTGCCACTAGTGTCTTTTTTCCCCTCAGAGTTAAATAATAAAAAATAATGAATCATGGCTTAATAAATATGGATCAGGAAGTTCATTACCATTATGTGAGCACATTATTTAAAAAAATTCAATATATCAAAATAATTATAAATCAAATGTCTGTAACTTTATAAAACAATGCACACACACACACACACACACACATATATATATATATATATATATATATATATATATATATATATATTTTTTTTTTTTTTTGGTTTTTGGGCCACATCCGATGATGCTCAGGGGTTACTCCTGGCTATTTGCTCAGAAGTTGCTTCTGGCAGGCACAGGGGATCATATGGGGAACCAGGGGATCGAACCGTGGTCTGTCCTAGGTTAGCGCAGGCACCTTACCTCTAGCACCACCGAATGGCCCCCACACTTATATATTTATAGAAGTTTATGGAGTTGGAAGGATAGCATAGTGGATAATCAATTCCCTTACATGTGGCCAACTGAAATTTGGTCCATTGCACTCCATATAGTTTTCTGAGATCCACCAGGAGTAATCTCTGAGTGGAGAGCCCGGAGTAAACCCTGAGCTCTACCAGGTGAGACCCAAAAATAAAAAAAAAATATATATATATAGGGATTTAATATAAATCTATTTATGTTAAATAAAGAAATTTACTTTTAGAATCAATGTTTATTTAGAAATGTATATTAATACATAGAAATACCATAATGATACTTTAACTAGAAGACATTTTGCTATCAACAATCCACAGTGAGTTTCAGTTTTAGCTCAGAGATGGGATAATACTTGTTTACTATTGTTTATATTATTTGTATTCATAGTGGCAAGTTAATTTTTTTCCAATACTGATCTGGGTATAAAAATAGATTATCATGAATTTTCAGGTGAAGTGATATCCTTGAAAAAAGGGTTCAGAAGGCAAGTCTAGAGTCATTCAGAAAAAGATGATCAAGCTTTTTTTTATGGAGGATGTGTTCAGGAAACGATTTTTGAAAATGTGATTAATAAGGTTGAGAGAGAATACAGGAAGTAGGTCATTTGCCTTAAACCTGCTCATATGAGTTTTATTCCCAACACAAGTTGTCCACTGACTACAACCAGGAGTGATCCTTGAGTACAAAGTCTTGAATAAGCTCTGAGTATCATTGAATCTAACTCCAAAACTAATAATGATAATAATAATAATAATAGTAATTATAATATTATCCTGCTACTTATAAATAATCCATTGATTATTGTCTTTTAAAATGTCTTCAAATAGTGAAGAGCATAGATAGTAACTCAAAAAATTAATAAAAGACAATTAGTTTAAGATGTAAAAGACTAAAAAATTTACATTCATTGTATTAGAATAGCATTAGAAATAAAAATTATAAGTCAGAAATTCATAATTAGTATATAAATGTGGATAAAATTATGATAAAATTTAATTGTAAGGATTACATAGGTGTTTCAGATATTAATCACTGAATAGGAGAAATTAATAGGAAAATATAAAAGAATTAATGAGATATCAAAAGGCTCAGGAAGACAGATGTTTCCCAACAAGAACTATTTTTACTTATCTTACAGAATGATTCAGTTAAATTAATCCACTATAATCATATCTATTCTTTTAATTCAGAATTCCATTACATGGATATTTCTAATTCTTTCAAAATCAGGTCAGTTGTTCTTAATTAAAAATATAAATCACCCTAAATTAATATTTTATGCAAGAGCATTTAAGTATATCAATTTGATCTACTTATTAAGTTAGAGATTGTATACTTAATGAGAAATGTCCAGTCAATTTGAACCATCCTATGTGACCAGTCCAAGTTGTTAAAAGGGTCCATTTTTATATGAATATAAAAAGTCTCTTAATTAAACAGCATGGCCTGCCAAAACTTCAACTTGCATAAATCTGATTGTCCAGCCAAAATAATAATCTCTAATAGCTTTGTTGGATCTGTTACAAAGTAGTATGAAAACACTTGGAAATCCAAAGTACCACCACTTTCCTTTCCTTTAAATTTATCAGCAATGGCCAAGGTTATTTGCTTATACAGTCTCCTAGTATAGCTTATAGTATTGTCAGCAATTCTTTAAAAGCAAACTTTTAAAGATTCAGCAGCTAAATTTATTTAGGTTGTTAATGTGTAAAAATCATCCCATTTTTGCAGAATATGTATCTGCATTTAATCTATGTTTCCAATTATATCTCTTTCCTCAACCCTCTGTTCAATTATCTTCTATTTTCTTTAAGAAAGTGTCTTTCTTAATATGAAACATTATTTCAACTGCAGTCAAATTGAGGGGAAGGAAGGTTATGAGAAACTAAGGTAAGATGTTGGAAGACCACCATAGAAACCAGCAGTTTAAGGTTTAGAAATTACCATGTGTAAAGGCAGTTCTTTAAGAAGAGAGGAAAGTTCTTTCCACAGTCTCTAGAGACAGTGGTTAAATTCATGGTGCTTAAATAAAGATATTAATTATAAAAAATATAAAAAGAATACTCCAAGATCTCAAAGAAGACTTTAATAACAGGAGGCCAATGGCAAGGGCTGTCACATTAAACCCAAGTAAATGGGACTACATGAAACTAAAAAGGTTTTATATGGCAAAAGAAACATGGGATAAAATTAAAAAGAATACCATAGAATTGAATTTCAAAACAACTCACTTTGCTTTAGCTGCAATCTGTAGAGGTTGCTTCAAGGTTGTATTTTCAGAGTCAACTATTAATCTGGGGAGATCTGCCTCTTTGCCACAGGCAGTCTTTTATCTTTGTCTCAATATTTCTTAACAATTTAATACCTATTTATCAATGTCCTCTTAAGCAAGAAGTCACTTTTATTTGAAATTATAACTCATGACATTGCAATTACATTAGTTTCTTGTTTAGTCTCATTATGTAAACATTATATATGTCACTGAATGAGGGTAGACAAACAGGGAAAGGAAAGAGCATTAAAAATATTGAAACACACACACACACACACACACACACACACACACACACACACACACACCACCACCACACAAAGTGGGGCTGGAATGGTGGCTCAGCGGTAAGGGATTTGCCTTGCAAAGGTCTGACCTAGGACTGATCTAGGTTTGATCCCACAGCATCCCATATAATCCCCCCAAGCCAGGAGAGATTTTTGAGCTCATTGCCAGGAGAAACCCCTGAGCATCAATTGGTGTGGCACAAAATAAAAAATAAATATTGAGACACAAGAATGCAGATTATTGAAAAGATAGTATAGTTTTTATGTTTGATACACAAGATCAGTTGTGAGGCTATGGAGGCAAGGGTGGCTGAGGAATTGTACAAAAGTTTCAATGAAAAACTCAAAAGAATAACAAAATGATGTATCAAACATAGTTCAGCAGATTTTATATATACAATACTGGGTGTTTGACATAAAAATTGTTGTTGTGATTAGAAAAATATGAAGACAATTTAGCTTTCATTTAAAATTTCTTGATGTCTTTAAAAGAAACATTTGTTTTTAGAAAGAGTGCCTGTAATTTAATTCAAATATGTCCCAGATATTAAGTTTCAGCACTATCTTAAATTTAGGAAAGCATTTATTCTAATTATTACAATTTCCTTGTTTGATATGATTCAACTAGAGAATAAAAACAGAACAATACGCACCTTTCCACTTCTTTAACTGCCATCATATTAACATTTCAGAATTATTTTTCAATTCATACAATAAAACTAATAGGAGAAATCATGGAAATTGGATAATAACTATTAATCTCTAGGTTTTTTTCTTTAAAACTGCATGTCTTCAGAAATAGTTGTCAGATAAAAATACTCCTTTATATATAAGGCATTTATTAAGAAACCACAAGGAACTATGTATATCCTGCAGCTTTGTTTTATCAATGTTGAAAGCACTTCAGATTGCTCATAAAATATGATAATTACTTCTATAGTCCACTGAATCATTGTCACTTTTATTATTATTTATTTAAAAACTAAAATTCATTCCATTTTTATCAACTGTTTCATTGTATCAAAGCAGTTTTGTATTTTCCTTTCTTAAAATTTGATTTTATTGAAACCATTGTGGCTTGCAAAATCCTTAATAATTGGATTTGAGAGATACAGTGGATCACAGCCATTCCCACCACCAGTGTCAATCTCTCTCCACCAAAGTTGCCAGACTGCATCCTATGCCACCATGCTTTGTCCCCTGGACTGCAAGTTAACAGGCCCATTTTAAGTGTATATATAGTTATAGTTTGGGTTGCTTGGTTCTATTGTTGTTGACTTTGTGGCTTGGATATTCAGTTCTGTCCTTTTATTCTCCTACAATGCACCACTTGTCCTCTGATCCCATCCTTTCTTTTTTCCCTTTTAATTTTATAAAAAATATGCAGAAATATGAGATAAAACAAAATAATCCATATCCTAAGGTATTATGCAAAAGGAACCCCCATCTAAAAGATAAAAAAAGAGTCACAGTTTTGTGTGTGTGCGTGTGTGTGTGTGTGTGTATTTGCATAGGTACAATAAAAGTTGGTAAATTTATAAAGGAAAAACCTATGACTTATAAAACATGGTGTCCCTACCCAAGAAGCATCCTGCCATAAGACCAACTATAGGCTCCACGCATACAAAGTTGTCCAACCCCAATGTCTTTCTTCATGGTCCAGATAAAATTCTCCTCAATCACGGTTGTCACAGTCAGGCTTCTTTAATTGGAGATCCTGGTTTTGCACAGATGATATGTCAAAATTAGGGTATCATAATGCATCTTTTGGTTACATCTCAATAGGTGACAATGCAGGGAAACTTGCCTTGAAAGCACGTTGTTGCTGTTTCCAAACTGTCAGAGTGTCATATGAACCCATCTTATAGCTGGTTGGTGCCAGGGCAGCATTAGGGCCTTCCCTGGTAGAAGTTTGATTCCTGATGCTGGTGCAGAAAACTGTGACAGTTCCAGAGATAAGATCCAAGGTTTGGGGGGCAAACAACTGATGTCTGATGGATTAAAGTCTAATCTTGTCACTTTTTAAATTACTTCATTCACCAACAAGTGTTTCAGAATAAAATAAGAGTCTATAGATAATACAGTAGTACATTTTATGTTATTATATTTTTGTTTTTTATAAGACTTAAGCTCTATTTTTTCATTGAAACCTTGCAATGTTCCAGAAAAAAATGAATGCATTAAGAACAAAAACTTGAGGACACTGAATGATAGTTTAGGAGGAAGGCACTTATCTCTCATATGCTTTATCAGATTTTGATTTCAGGCATTCATATGGTCCCATTTGCCCCCAGAAGTGATCCCTGAGTATGGATCCAGGAGGAAATACTGAGCAGGCATGATCCCATTCCACCTCACTGAAATAAAAGCAAAAACAAGGGAAAACAAGTTGTGTGCTCATTACTAAGTTACTAATATATTTACTTTCTTTTTTTTTAAAGACCCTTCACCAGTGCAATGTTCCCATCACCAATGTCCCAAGTATTCTTCCTCTCCACCCCACACTGGCCTGTACTCTAGTCAGGCTTCTACTTCCCTCATTCAGTCACATTTTGTTATGATGGTTGTCAGTGTAATTCTTTCTGTGACCATCACTCTCTGTGGTGAGCTTCATGTCATGAGCTGGACCTTCCAGTGCTCCTCTATTTTGTCTTTGAGAATCATTACAAAAATGTCTTTTATTTTTCTCAAAACCCATAGATGAGTGATACCATTCTCTGTTTATCTCTAGTCTAGTCCAACCTTTATGGAAAGCGATATGGAGATTCCTCCAAAAACTGAATGTTGAGCTCCCATACGATCTAGCTATACCACTCCTAGGGATATATACTCTAAGAACACAAAAATACAATACAAAAATCCCTTCCTCACACCTATATTTATTGCAGCACTATTTACAATAGCCAGATTCTGGAAACAGCCTAGATAACCCTCAATAAATGAATGGCTAAAGAAACTGTGGTACATATATACAATGGAATATTATGCAGCCATCAGAAGAGATGAAGTCATGAAATTTTCCTATACATGGATGTATACAGAATCTATTATGCTGAGTGAAATAAGTCAGAGGGAGAGAGATAATATATTTACTTTCAATTTCAAAATTATTAAAAGATATTTCTCAATTGCTGCCTCTAATCTTTCAAATTTGGTACACTACTTCTAAAAATAAAAAACAACTCTATAAATTCTACATATTAGAAATAAAATGTATAAATGATATAATGCTTGTGATACTCTGACTCAGAAAGCATAGTTTCATCTTCTCTGGCATTCTTTGATTACTGCTTCTCTAGGTATGTGTGATTCCTAATTTAGCCAAACATTGTGTCACCCCATCTGCCATCTTCCTGTTTAATCTTACCTGATGGTAAGATCAGCCCATTTCTGGGAGGGGTCTTTGGAAGGTACAAAAGAGTTGCCTCAGGGGTGTAAGAGGGATTCAAAAAGAAGCTCTAGAAGGAGCTGGCAGGATGGAGGATTAGGAAACAGGTTGAGATGTTGGGTGACTGAAATAGGCTGCTTAAAAGGTTAGCATAAGCCATCATAATGGCTAAGGCCTTATTAATAATAAAGCTTCATGTCTCCTGAAATCTGACTACTGTCAGGTTCTTCACCTCTACCCTGAATATACAGACCCACCTGCTGGAGGGGATTATAGGTGCTTGGCATGGTAGAGAAAGGCCTCACTACCCATCTCACCATCATCCCAAAACATCCAAGATTCAATAATTAATATATTATGTATTCCTACACATTGTATTTAGTGCTTGAGATTGTACTGAGTTCTTGAGATTATTATGAGACAAATACAGGAACTTTGAATTTTATGATTTAGTAAATGGAGAGGAGTCTTATATATAATAATATAACACAACACACAGCACAACAGCATTCATTATTATCATTTGAAAAAATTCATTAGGGGCCCAGAGCAATAGAACAATAGGTAGGACATTTACCTTTCACCTAATCTGATCTGGATTCAACTTTCAGCATCATTAGGTTTTTGTTGTGTCATTGTTGTTTTGGGGTCACACCTGGCAGTGCTCAAGGGTTATTCCTGGCTCTACGCTCAGAAATCGCTCCTGGCAGGCTCAGAGGACCATATGGGATGCCAGAATTCAAACCACCATCCTTCTGCATGCAAGGCAAGCGCCTACCTCCGTGCTATCTTTCTGGCCCCAGCATCATTGGATTGGATCAAAAACCAAAAACCAGAAAATTTAAAAATGAATGGGTCTATGAGACAGTGTTATGAGAATAAAAACAAACATACATAAAATAAATTGTTTAATAAAATGTAATTTTAAGTAAAATTACTAAATACATTAAAAATCTCTTTTATGGAAAGTGTGATGGTAACTCGGGTATCATTGTGGACTATTACTGTAAAATTAAATTCTTGGGCATGGAGTTACTAAGGGATCTTGGGTAAATGGTTAGAGGCATTGACACTCTATAAGAAGAGATGATATGGTTGCATTGCAGGTATAAAATAATATCAGCACTATAGCAAATACAGATGCCTTAATAACATATGATATAGCAGTTAACAATTTTCTCTGGAGATTATTTAAAATAGGGCAACTAATTGGGAAAATCTCAAACTTGAAAACAAATAAAGCACAGTGTTTCCTTTCCCAATTAAAAAGTGCACCCAAGATTATTATATTGATTTAACTATATTGTCATTTTTAAATGTTTTTAGACCCAATGAAGTATTTTGGATAAAATTGCATGCTAATTTCTAGTTTTTGCCCAACGTGAAAGATAATTTCAGGCCTTGGGTTATGGCTCAGTGATCGATCACTTGTCTTAAATATGTAAGGCCCTGGGTTTGATCTCTGGGAGAAAGAAGAGGAGGAGGACAAATAAAGTGGAGAAAAAGGAGAAAGAAGATGGAGGAGAAGGAAGAAGAAGAAGAAGAAGAAGAAGAAAGAAGAAGAAGAAGAAGAAGAAGAAGAAGAAGAAGAAGAAGAAGAAGAAGAAGAAGAAGAAGAAGAAGAAGAAGAAGAAGAAGAAGAAACAGTGGAAATAAAAAAAGAGGAGGAGAAAGAAGAAAAATAATCTCATAGATTTTTTTTTACTCTGTGGGAAAATATTTTAATTAAATCTAAGCTAGAGAACATATTATAATTTCTTTTCCTAAAATATTTAGAAAACAGCTTTAAAGCAACTAATCAATTTTATTAGACATTTGTTGGGTCTATGTAACATTTCAAATATATTCAGTTTATATTTACATAAAGATCATATCTTAAAAATAATTGCATAGACAGTCTAGATTCTAGTACTTTTATAGAAGAAAAGTAAAGTTAAGAAAATGGAATTCTGGTAGTTACTTATAAATTTGATGTCAAACCTTTCAAGAGCACTATATGTATTTTGAATTTTAATAACTTCCTTACAGGTGTTTTCATGGCAATACACCTTTCAATGTGCTTTTGTTCAAAAGAGACTGAGCAGTTTTGCTGCACTCTATTTATGTGTATACAGTGAATATTTCATATCAACAAAGGACTGGTAAAAACAGATTAATGTAAAGCAGATCCAGCTGCTCTTATAGGCTCACAACCTTTCTGCTGTATCACCCTATTAAGGCCTTAGCTACTGTCATAATATCTCATGTCAAATCTGAAGCTTTTTAACATATTATTTTTGCCTTACTGTACCAGCAAGGGTTAAGGAAATATTAAAGGAAGATGTAGCCTCTAACAATGGATAACAGAGTCATTTCAAGGGAAGGAGTGTGAAATTTTTTTTTCCTAAATGCTTAAGAAATACATCCAGTGCCTCTCCCTCATTCACTTCTTACTGAGCAGCAGTAGGAACTCAAACCTCCAGAATGTTATTTTATGGACTTGTAGCTTCACTACCCTTGAGCCTGTGCTCTCTATGGCTGTCTCCCTTTCCCAATTCCCTTCTAGGATCATCAGTTCCTTTAAAACTCAAGTTCCCTCCTCTGGGTTTCTAGCTGAAGTCCCTAAGGCACCTTTTTCCCCAAGTTAGACCTACTCCAAGCAAATGACTTGGATAAACAAATGTGCAGACTCGCTGCAAATAAGAACAATAGGGTGAGAGAAATGGATGAAATGGTGTATAAAAAGAAAACAAAACCTGGGAACTCATTATTTCAGGAATTCTATAGCCTCTTCAGGACTTCATCAGATAGCTGGTAAATATTTTACTTCTTTTTTAGAGAAGATACTGGTTTCTGTTTTCCTAACAAACAATGTTGTTAATGCACCAGTTTGAAATTTCTGTAGTGTTGTTTTTAATTGCAGGCTATAATTTTATTTATTTTAATGATCTAAAAGTAAATTCATCATAACTAATATTTTAGTTTTCTTCCAGAACAGTTTACTGATAAAGATAGTGGCCAAATACTTGCTTTCATAATTATAATTTTTACATAGTCATTCATAGAAATGATTCATGTATGCACATACTGAAAAGACACAGATTGTTTTTACAAAATGAATAAATTTATACCTAGAAGAAAATTCTCAATGATTATTGCTCAAAATATTTGCACAAAATGCTTTACACAGAATAAATATAATTTTATGTTTAAGAACCTCAAAATTATATTGACATAGATTTATAATGCAATAGCTAAATAAGGAAAGTTCTTTTAGCCATATTAGATATGGATATATTATATAAAACTTATACAAAATTATAGTTTAAGTTATTTAAAATACAGGAGAAAATTGTTTTGTATGAGGAATCATATATAAAAGCATTAGGGAATTTCACTTTATGTTTTTAAGCAAATATAATTTTAGAAAAATGCAATTTTTAAAAATGAAAGGTCTTATACATGCACAAAAATGTTTGAGAGTTAGGGTATGAAACCTCAAAATTTATGGATCTTTTATTGGGGAAGAACCTAATACTGCCCTGGCACTGACTTGCTCCAGATTGGGTTCATCTGACACCCTGACAGTTTGGAAACAGCAACAATTTGCTTTCAGGGCAGGTTCCCTATATTGGCACCTAACAGTGAAATGAAACCAGAAGATGGTCTGTGACATCCTGACTTCACATAGGATCTGTGCAAAAACCAACATCTCTAAATATAGAAACCTAACTTTTACAGCCTTGATCGAGGAGAAAGTTTTCTGGAACTATATAGAGAGACTTTGGAGTTAGACAACTTAATATGCCCAGAGTTGTAGATGGTTTTATGGCAAGGTGTCTCCCTGTTTTTAAGCCAAAGATTTTTCCTTTATATTTTCACCAACTTTTATTGTGACCATGAAAAATTAAAAAGCTGGGGCCAGAAGGATAGTACAGCAGTAGAGCATTTGCCTTGCACACAGCTGACCCAGGATGGACTTGGTTCGATGCCCTGGCATTCCATATGTCCCCCAAGCTAGGAGCAATTTCTGAATGCATAGCTAGGTGTTATCCCTGAACATCATGTGGTGTAGCCCCCCATAAAAAGCCAAAACAAAACAAGAAATCAAACTAACACAAAAAAATAACCCTGCCACCACCTTCTTTTACTTATTTTTTTTTTTTATCTTTTAAATAGGGACTCCCACTTTTTTCATAGAACCATGGGACACTGATTCCTTTGTTTTACCTCATATTTCTATAAGTATGTAAAGTTAACAATAAAATCAAGTTACCTAAATTTTAACCATATAAACTAACGTGACTATTAAACTGGCAGGCCAGGGGGCAAAGTGTATAGAATGCATTCTGGAAACACTGGTGGAGGTTGGTTGACACTGGAGGCGGGAGTAGCCCTGATTCATTATATATATAAAATTCAACTATAAAGGACTTTGTAGATCATGATCGTTTCAATAAAATAAAATTAACTCAGCAATTATGGATCTTGGGAATTTAGTCAATGCATCCTTTACTAACATACTCAGTGAACACTAAATCTATAGAGAAATCAGTTTTCAACCCTGTGGTGGTACAGTATTTTCCGGCGTATAAGGCAACTGGGCATATAAGACGACTCCCTAATTTTGCAGTTAAAATATAGGGTTAGGCCTATATTTACTGTATCAGACAAAACGTTCCTGTGCTGCAACTGTATGTACCACAGTGAGCCAAACACAATAAGCAAAGGTTCAAAGGTTATACTGTAATAGACTTCCTCTCTGACTCTGGCCAATCTGAGCAGGCTTTTGACAGTGTAAATTCGAGTCCAGAACATTGTCTAATTTGCATGCATCAAAAGCCTGCTTGGATTGGCTGAGTTAGAGAGGTGGAGGGACTGAGTAGCCTTGCAGTGATTAGCAGGATTGAGTTGGAAAATTCGTTTTGTGGCAATATTCAGACAATTTTCGTTTAGCGGCATATTAAAACATTTTTCGGGATATACTCGGCATATAAGACGACCCCCGATTTTGGTTGACTTTTTTTGTTTCAAAAGTCGTCTTATACGCTGGAAAATACGGTATGTACTTAACAATTTTGTGTGCAATATAGGCCTAACCCTACATGCCCCCTCACCAGCAGTCCTATGATAATTAATAAGGAACTGGGGACAATTACATGCATTTTGTTCACATGATTAGCTCTAGGAAACATGTCATAAAACTGTAGAAAGGATGTATTAATGTTTCAACACATATTTTTGTGATTTAATATCTGAAATGAAGAGCAGTCTTAGGTTAGGAACAGTGATCTTCATTGGTATAGGTCATTTGCTTTGTGTTTTCTGACTGTGATGAATAATTGGCATCTGTGTATCAATTTGCTTCTATCGTTAGAATGTTATTCATAATTGTGCAAGTATCTGTTAATAAAATCTATTTACAGAGTAAATGGGCAAGGTAAGAATTTTCTTTCTTTAAAAGAGCAAGTGGAAGACCAGAAACTGAACTTTATCCTGGAGAATACTTAAGTAAAATAGCCTATACTATGATGTCACAGGACTGAATTCAGGGGGCTGAAATGAGCAGCTTTCACACTTTAGATGCTACCATAGCCTCCTGCTAATTTTCAGCAGCTTAGTGTTCAATTTATCATGTGTAGAATGAGGGAGCCAGTAATCTCTGGAATATTATTAATTCTTACTCAAAATTACTATTTGCAATTCTTATGAATGGAATTGGAACTTTAGAATCATGCTTGGTCATTTTGGTCTAGGGGTTCCTCATGCTTGATTGATCCCCAAACACCAGCAAGGTAGCAATACAAAGTTTGGGTCCTCATGCCTGGCATTTGAATTAAAACAGTTATGGGTAGAGCCTACTAATTTGGGTCCACAAACCTTCCACATAATTATGAGGTTCTCTGAAATCCAGGAGTTTCTGCCTGACCTATTCAGACTCACACTGTTGGACTTACGATGGTACATTGATGAGCAAACCATATTAAAGGTCTCAAGTTTGTGTCTGCATCCCAGATGACACATTGGAAGGGGTTAGCGTGCAGGGCTACTACACAGAGAGAAGAAGATTGAGATATTTAAGAACATGGCCCTCTTTGGATTCTCTGGCTTTATGCTACTTTTCAGAGGCCTGTGATAAGTAACAGAGCAGTGGAGTGTGTTATGGATTCATCTTGCCAGGAAAAGCATATAGAATATATTTACACTGGATGACTTCTAATGGAATTCTATTCTCTATAGCTAGGGCCCAAGGTCACTGGGAAAAAAAAAGAATTTTCAAATCTCTAAAAAAAGAGATGATGGCCTGCAGGTGTATTGACCAAATTCCCAGGCATGATTTCTTACTGGTGTTATGTTTGTCTGATAGTCTTTTTTGTTGACCTGTGTATTGGGCCACATTTAATAGGATCTTTTGCTTCTGCTCACTGCCACCATACATTACTCCTGCAATATTCTTTGTGTCAAATTTGTCTCTATTCATCGTCAACGTCCCATTGTGAAGAGCCAAACAATCCTCACTTTGGTGGGAGACAGTTTATTGCTTTCTCCATCTCACAGGATTCACATTGTTTTGGATGGGGAGGGATGTTTTTGTTTTATACATAGATATGTAGAATAGCTTTACTTTAGAAGAGACTAGGGGGATGGTTTGGGTCACATCCAGTAGTATTTATGGCTTATTCCTGTCTCTGTGCTTAGGAATCACTCCTGGTAGTGCTCAGGGGATAATATTGGTATAAGAGATGGAACTCAGTCAGTTATGTATAAGGCAAGTGTCTTGCCAGCTGAAGTATTTTTCCTACCCTTATAGAGTTCATTTTGGATCCAGGGTATAGTTTGGTCTCTGGCTAAGACAGCAATAAAAAAGCAGACCCAGATTATTAACACAGTGCATTGCAGTGCCTGGAAAATGAATCAAGAGAGATGGTGCAGCCAAGAGGGCATTCCTGGGCTGCCACAACAGATGACTTGGAAAGAATAGCCAAGGGTGGGAGCTCTGCAAGTAGATGAGCTGAAAAGAAAACTGCGAGCTATTAGTGTTTCCGTAGGAGGTAAATGTTCCAAGCTTTGATGCTACAGTGAATTCTCTGAAGGCCTTTGCAGACAGCACTGCGTGTAAGTCTGTGGAAGAAGCCGGCTCAGGCACAGAGCCTTGCCAACAGCTGAGCTGGGCTTACAGGCTTAGGGTGATAGCTAACTTGATCTCTGCTTCCAAATGCCACTGATTTCCTCCTTAGAGACTTTGGCTTCTATAACTAACCTTTGAAATGACTCTTCCATTCATTTCCGGGCATTGCTCATTGAAACTCACTATCCTCAGCCAAAGCAATTATGGCTATTAAAAATATTGAAGAAAGCCCATCAGGGCAGATTTGGGAGGTGAAGTGGCTGGCAGCTAAGCTCTCTTTCTATCTATGCCATGTTTTTCACTTGCCCCCTGCTTGCTCTCTTCTCTCTTCACATTCTTTTTGTGTCCAACCCTTGGGAGGTTTAATCTGATAGCAGTCCTTGAATGAATTCCAAATGGTGTCCAATATCCCTGGAAAAACTGTCACAATTCAAGGAAGGTTCACAGATCAATTGGGGGCAGCACTGAGATCTGCTCTACAGCAGTCACACAGGGTCAAGTCTTCTAGTGGCTTCTGCCACCTGCTCCAGTACACTTTGACTTTGATCCTCTAAAACTAATTTTGGGGTTCAGAAGCTCCACCTCCCTCACTTTCTGGATAGATATTAGTAGATTTTTTACCTTGCCTAGGGCTTCCACAAATTTGGATCTGGCTCTGTACACCAATGTGTTTCTGGGTAGGAAGTGATAGATACAGGTGACAATGGATTCATCTGGCCTCTTTGAGAACTACTGGCTTTAGATAGACAAGGACTGTCAGCACCCACTCTTTGTTTGATAGGTTGCTTTTGCCCCAATTTGCAATGACTCTTGATGGTTTGATCTCATGGCAAGATTACCTACACAATTTCTGCCAACTGTTGATTTCACAGCATTCACTATCCATCAATTTCCATAATTTTATGGCAGTTCCCAACCTTGGTGATATCCACACTCACAGAAAGGACTGCATAAGCATTTGGTTCAGTCCGGAGCTGTCTTTGGCTTTGCAAATATGTGACAGCATATCTGCAGGGAGGACACAAAGGAAAACACAGCTCATGTTCCTAAGGAACAGTGGCATCCAAGGACATTAAAAATCCTGGATAAAAGAAGAAAAACATATTTAGACTTATTTTTCACAAAACTCTCTTTGTTCTCTTAAGAAGTTGCTTTGGAGCAATTTTGATTGACCCTCATAGTGTTTAAATCAAAACATATGCGTTCCCATCCCATAATCCCGTTGCTCTTAGAAACAAAGGAAAAAGAGCACAATCTTCACTGCTCTTCCAAGAGCTTACTAGAGAACAAACATGCATTTGCCTAATAAGGTCAGAAGTGCCAGAAAGACAGTGATGATCCTTGGCCTTTAAAAATACAGTAAACAGATTTTGTTTATTTAAGAAAATAATCCAGCTGTTTCTTTTGTAAGCACATTGCAGAACCTTAATGAAATGTTTACTTCCACTCTTTGCTAGGACTTGATTTCCCAAACCCTCCAAGTCAACAAGTTGTTCTTTGTTTTTTTCCTTAGACAATTTCAAAGTAGATTTTAGGGAGTTCCCTTAAGAGTTTAGAGAGTGTGCTGAGATGATTTTGTTGAAATGAATCATACATGCCATGATAGTGACTGGGTATGAGTTGACTACTAATACTTCAATGAGAACTTCCCTTAAAATAAAGCTCTCTCAAAAGCACCTACAATATAGAGACCCCAAAACAAACTCATTCTAAAACCCCTGACATATGTCTGTCTTACAGTTGCTTTCCTCATAGAATAGTGATTTCCATTTTACTTTTTCAAATACACGTTATCTAATTTAGAAAAAGGCTAAAAATTCATAGAAGACAAAACAGATTGCTGTTTCCTCCAACTGCTAAAGGTATACACACAATTAACTTTCTTTTTCACAGATATATCAGGATTTGCCAAGCTCTGAAGTTTTGGACTTAAGAGGTGTGGGGAGGAAGGGCAATGATAACAATAGGGTTGGCCATATAGGATCTAGTAAGTAAGCAGGCAAGGTTTCCTCAAGATGAATTGAGTGTTCAACTTCTCAGTCCTGGCTAGGATTACAGGAGTCTGGAGAACTCTTCAAATACTAAGGTTTGGAATCCAGATGATCTCTAAAAGATAGAATCTGACACCAGCGTTTAAAAAGTTCCTCAGATAAATCCTGTGTGCGTCGGTGAACATGATACTTTATCAATGGCTATCAATAACTATGTGAGATTCCTAGGAAAACCATCTGGGAAGTTACGCAAACTATAATTGCTTCCTGGATGGTCACAACATACATTCTCATGTTGTTAGTCTCATGACTTGTAGTTGAGACACCTACTAAATAATTGGTCTCTAATTCTATAACCCTATTTTGAATGACTTGACTGAAACTCTATTCATTTACTCCTTGCCCATTAGAGGATCATGTATTTGTCAGAACTCTTCAGGAAACATCGAACTAAATTCTTCAGGGTCGAAAGCCTGCTACTAGCTCTGAGATTCAATTTCCATGTTTTTATGTTTCATATAATTCAACATGAAACGTTGTCCTACAGTATCTGCTTGTTTACTTACAACATAAAGAATCTTGTCTGAAACCTCGAGCAGCAACCCAGTGAGAACCACAATCACTATTTTTTGAAAAGTTACAAAGCTCTTTCAATAATGATGCTTTGCAACAATGACCTAGGATGCTCATTAGTAAATGAAAGCAAACCATTTTGAAGAAAAATGAGAATTCACTTATGAATGTAAATATACCTCCTTGACACTCTGAAAATTAAATTGTACAACTAGTACCAACTGTTCCCCAGGATGTCTCTAGAGTCCAGAAGATTGGGAAATAAAATGCTACTTTAGGGTCTGGAGAAATAGTACATCAGATAAGGCATTTGTCTTGCATATAATTAACCCAAATTCAGTGAGACTACTGGAGTGACCCCTAAGTGCAGAGCCAGTACTAAGCCCTGAGTACTGCTAGGAGTGACCCCAAGCCCACGCCCTAAATGTTGCTGTAAAGAGTAAAATAATTGAGATTTGGGTTTCACAATTAGAGATACAGAAAAATTATGGGAAAACATTTTTGAGAGAAAAGTTAGGTGGTCAAATAGGACCAACAAGACAGAGGTACCCGATGTGATATTTAAATATTTAGGAAGTCTTTATCTTTCTTAGTTATGAATTTGATAATCAGAGTCTTGTTTTTGGGCCACATCAGGGTATGTTCAGAGATTACTCCTGGCTTTACTCTTAGGAATCACTCTTGGTTGTGCTTAGGAGATCAGATGGGATGCTAGGGATCAAACCAAGTCGGCTGTGTGCAAGGCAATTGCCTTATTCACTGTACTAGAGCTGCAGTTCCATCAGAATCTTAAAATTGCTATCGAGATGAAAAACCTTGTAACATATCTGGACTCTGTGGAATGTGTAATAAGATTAATTGCTCTTTTGAGGTGCTGCCATTCAGTTTTGCATACCTGGAGCAATGTGGTCTGGGCTGTTTTTATGAGATTACTATACATTTGGATCATTATTTAACCAGTAATTCAAGACTTGTTTATGTTACAGAAATAGAACAGTATACACTAGGGACAGCATGAAGACCGTAGATCTTAGAGTCTTTTAAATTTCATGTAGTGTATCAAGTAGCCTTTCTCAATGATATCTAAAGAGTTCTTTGTATAAGAATTCTGAAAGGTAAATAAAAATGTGTCTAAATTAAATTGTCATAGCATGGAAAGAATATTGGATATAATATACTACCTACAATATCATTATATAAGTCAGTTGTGAGATATAATGATCTCCAGTGAGCTCCCAGGATATTCCAAGGAAGGAGGCATAGATGAACATTGCAATAAATGAGAGCCAGAGATATAATACAGCAGGTACTTGACTATGGCTGACCTATCCCATATGGTCCCTTAGACTTCAAGAAGTGATGAATGAAAAATCAGCAATAAGCCCTGAGCACAGGAATGTGGTCCCCTCAAACAAATAAAAATTGCATAAGAGAAGAGCCATGGTTTAGGTATATGTGGGCAGAGTCAACACAGGAAGGAAGTCATGAGGGAGCCATTGTCAGAAAGTTTGAGAAATGCTAATATAAGCAATAAATGACACATGCCATGAAAAAGTATGCAAGAAAGAAATTTCACTTAGCTTGCTTTCTAGAGAGCTAGAATATTCTTAACTTGGGTAATATTTAAGGAAATATCCCATTCTAGATCAAATCCATGACTTATCCATTAGGTGTTTGGGTTATTTTTGTTACAAATAACACACATAATTATATACATATGTTATGGTTTGAGGCCACACTCAGTGCTCATTGGTTATTCCTGTTTTGCATTCAAGGTTTATTCTTTGTAGGACTGTGGTGTCATGTGGGATCCCAGGAATTGAACTGGGTCAGTAACATGCAAGGCAAATGCCTTAAATGCTGTACTATTGTTCTAATTTCTACAAATCATATTTTGTGTTAAAAATTATCTTCTACCCTATTATACTAATATATATATATACACACACACACATTTTTTTTTTTTTTGGTTTTTGGGTCACACTTGGCAGTGCTCAGTGATTACTCCTGGTTCTATGCTCAGGAATCATCCCTGGCAGGCACAGGGAACCATATGGCATGCCGGGATTCAAACCACTGTCCTTCTACATGAAAGGCAAACGCCTTACCTCCATGTTATCTCTCTGGCCCCAGTACTAAAATAATTTATTATACTTTAAGTTAGACATTTTGAGCTTGAAGATTTGCATAATTTTAATAATTTCTTTTTTT
>PVKC010001221.1:0-53003 GCA_004027635.1 Crocidura indochinensis | reverse complement strand
TTTTTTTTTTTTTTTTTTTTTTTTTTTTTTTTTTTTTTTTTTTTTTTTTTTTTTTTTTTTTTTTTTTTTTTTTTTTTTTTTTTTTTTTTTTTTTTTTTGGTTTTTGGGTCACACTTGGCAGTGCTCAGGGGTTACTCCTGGCTCCATGCTCAGAAATTGCTCCTGGCAGGCACGGGGGACCATATGGGGCACCAGGATTTGAACCGATGACCTTTTGCATGAAAGGCAAACGCCTTACCTCCATGCTATTTCCAGGGCCCCTGTTGTTATTGTTATCATTATTATTATTATTGTTTTTGGGCCAAACCCAATGATGTTCAGGGGTTACTCCTGATTATGTGCACAGAAATAGCTCCTAAGTTTGGGAGATTATATGGGACACTGGGGGATCGAACCATGGTCCGTCTTAGGTTAGTTCGTGCAAGTCAAGCACCCTACTGCTTGTGCCATCACTCCGGCCTCGAATCCTAGCTTCTAAATTCTAGTCATGTATCATTTACCTGCTCTTAAAAACTGGATTGAATGAAATGGACTCTTCTTCCTTCACAATATCCACCCCAGCTCCTTTAATTAGGGAAGTATATTATCAGGATTTATTCATACCGCCAGGAACTGCTTAGTGATAGGGATAAGTGCTATGAAAGGTCCATTAGGCAAATTCATTGTCAAAAGCATTGGTATAGAGGGTGATTGCAAAAATATAGATGATCTATCTCTATCCTCAGGTTATTTATTGGGACTCTTGTCATACTAGGTATATGGTTGACCTAAGTCCTAAGGCAGCATGTAATGGTCCTGATGGGTGGGTGGGTCAGGCAGTTCTCTATTCTCCTTGGTGCTAGTCTTTAATTCCAGTTCAGTTGTTTTATTCTTTTTTCCCCTGGGTGTTTGTTTCTAATTTGGAGTTTTGATGAAAAATGAAAAGTACTTGAGACTATTCATATCTCCTAAGTCTTTTGCGGATATAGGGTTTCATTTCTTGTGAGTTGTTTTATTTATTTATTTAGTTAGTTAGTTAGTTTTTGGGCCATACCTGGTAATGCTCAGGGGTTACTCTTGGCTTTGCACTCAGAAATCACTCCTGGCTTGGGGGACCATATGGGATGGGATGCCAGAAGATTGAACCATAGTCCATTCTAGGTTAGTGCATGCAAGGCAAATGCCCTACCATTTGTGCCACGGCTCTGGTCTTTCTTGTGAGTTATTTTTTAGGTGTCAATGTACTATTTCATAAGAAAGATAGTAGGCATATGCTTACTATTGCGAGAGATTGTTAGTTTTTCCAAGTGGTGGTTCCATTTTACATTTCTATCAGCAAATTATGAGAGAGCAGATTATTCCATATCATTCCTCACATTTGATGTCTTTTGGTAAGTTTAGCTATTTTGGTGGGAAGATAGCTATAATTCATTGTAGGTTTTATTTGAATTTCCCTGATTACTAATGACATGAAGCATCCTTTATATGTTAATTGATCATATGGATTTCTTTCTTATAAAAATTTATTTAAATATCTCCCTAGGTTTAGGTTATCTTAAAATTGATTTAGGAGAGTAGAAGAGATAGTATGGCAGGTAGGGCACTTGCTTTGAATGCAGCTAACCGAGGTTTGATCCGTAGCACCATAGATGGTCACCTGAGCCCTGCCAGGAGTGATGTCTGAGCACAGAGTCAGGATAATCTTGGACCACTGCTGGGTGTGACCCCCCCCAAAATAAAAAAAAATTAAAAAAAAATTTAATTGAATTACTGTGAGCTACAGAGTTAAAAAGTGGTTGATGGTTGAGTTTCAGTTACACAATGTTCCAAATCCTCTCTTCACTAGTGTCCATATACCTTCCATATCCTGCTCCTTCACCTTCTCTCTCTCTCTTCTTCTTCTTTTCTCTTTTAGGTACAGTGGTTTTTAATCCTGTCACTGAAAGGGTATCATGCATATCACTTCACCTTCTTTCAGCACTTAGTTTTTGTCCAGAGAGATAATTTCCAACTGTTATTGTCATAGTGGTCCCTTCTCTGCCCTAACTGCACTCTCCTTTCCATTTCTATTGTCTTTGGGTATTATTCTCATGCTATGTTTTCTGAATGTTTTGCAAATAAGTGGGAGTATTCTATGTCTATGTCTCTCCCTCTGATTCATTTCACTCAGAATGAAATTCTCCATGTTAATCCATGTATATTCAAATTTTATGATTTTGTTTTTCCTAATAGCTGCATAATATTTCATTGTGTAGATGTACCATATTTCTTTATCCAATCATCTGTTCTTAGGCACTTGGGTTGAAGCAAACCAAAAATTTGACTTACTGTAGGTCAGGGATTGTACAGTGGTTAATGAACTTGCTTTGCTAGTGTAGTTATCTGCAGTTTGATCACTGGCATCCAATATGGTCTCCTGAACTCACCAGTAGTGGAGTGGTCTCTGAGTACAAATCCAGGAGTAAAGCCTGAACACTGCTAACTGTGACCCATTACCACCCCTAGCACTATCTAAACTAAACTCAATGATATGAATTTTAAAATAAAATCAGGGTTGGAGTGATAGCAGAGTGGAAGGGCATTTGCCTTGCGTGCAGCAAACCTGGGATGAACCCGGGTTTAATCGCTGGCATCCTATATGGTCCCCAAACTTACCAGGAACAAATTCTGAACACAGAGCCAGGAGTAATTCCTGAGTGTCACCAGGTATGGCCCAGAAACCAAAAAAAAAAATATCAGATATTAGTCATTTATTGTATATATACACTGTGAATATTTTCCTGTGGGGTTTCTTTTTCTTTTTTATGTCATTTAGTGAGAAAATTTCCACTTGTCAATTCTATCAGTACAATATTTTTGTGTTCTGTCTAGGAAATCTTTGCTTATCCTGTAATTTTTTTTTTAGGGACTACATCTCCCTGTTTTGGAATGTGACATGGCTATTCCCAGAGATACTTGACTTAGCGATATAGGCCTTTGTTGTGTGGTGCTTAGACCTCTTGGTGCTGTGGGCTACTTGTGCTCTACCACTTGAGCTGTTTCCCCAGCATTGATTGACTCTCTCATCCTTAACATATTCTTCCATGGTTTTTTCTAGGTTTTATATTTTCACTATGTTTATTTTCATTTCCCTCCTCACGCCCCCTCCTCCTCTTCCCTTCCTTCGCACACCTGGATGTGTGCATTCTGGAATCACTCCAAAGATGTTGGGGAGAGAGATCATATGGGATGTCGAAGATTGAACCCTGGTTGGCCATGTGCAAGGTGAACCCCTGGTCCACTGTAATGGTTCCAGACACTGTTCTTATTTCCCTTCCTTCCCTTTATTACCCTTCCCTTCCCTTCCCTTATCATTCCTTTGCCTTACCCTTCCCTCCTCTCTCCTATACTTCCCTTTCCCTCCTTTCCCCTTCCCTTTTAACTCTTCCCTCTTCCTCCCTTCCCTTCTCTTCCCTTCTTTTGCCTTCCCCTTCCTTCACTTTGTCTTCTCTCCATTCCCTTTCCTTCCCTTTCTGATTCCCTCCCCACCCTTTGGTTCACTTTTCCTCCCTTCACCTCCCCTCCCTTTCCTGCGACTGTGCTCAGGGCTTACTTCTGGCATGTATTCCTGGTGGGACTTGGGTTTCATATGCAGTACAGACACCAAACCCAGGTCCACTGTATGCAGGGCCAGTGTCCTACTCACTGTACTAACTCTTTGGCCCCAAACTCCCTATTCTATCTGAATCTATATCTATGTCTTTCTCTCCAAACCATCTTTATCTGTATTCATAAATTTGTGAACAAATTTATGGACAAACAGACTCCTTGAGCTCAACACGACCTGTGCATTTTTACTGATTGACATGGGACAATTCTTTCTGCTCCTGGCAACATTGTCACTCCTCCTAGATAAACTGTGTTAATTCTTTTCTTTTATAAGTCCTAAGCAAGCTCCTAAAATTCACCTGACCCAGCCTGTTTTTATACAGATGTTAGCCAAGTGTCCAGAAGAGGCACACCCTTATCTCCCAGGCAACTTAGAGCCTCATCACGCGACCTGAGCTTTCTCCTCTGACATCTCCCCATTGTGGTATGGCCAGGAGGTACCTGGTCTCTGTTTCCAAGCCACCCACTTGCTCTTTGTTGCTCTTGCTTTTTGTGAGTTCTCTGCTGGATTAGAATGGCTCAGGCTGTCCTTGTTAATTTTCTTTCAGACTAAATTGATCTGTCTGGTCCCCCCCTCTCCCTTCTAATAGCCCATGAGCCAAATGAGGACAGGAGCTTTGTTGTATAACCCTGGCATCTGCATCATCCAAGCGCCAACAGCCTGATCCATATGCCACACGCAACAGAACTTCCCTGCCATTTCTACATCGCTGGGGAGACTCTAAGAACCAGCAACAGGTGGAGTTCAGCCAATAACTCTGCCAACAGACCTCTCAGGTTAAGCCACTTCTGCTCTGCTAGTAGCTTTGATGCTTCTGAAATGCTTGTTTTCTTTTCAGGCTCCCTAACCCTGGGGGTCCTGACTTTGTTATCTATGGCACATGTTATGCAGCCCTGCTGGGGGCCCTGTTCTGTTTGGTCTCCATAGAATGCTGAGTCTTCTTGCCTCTTCTGTAGAATTGCCAGAAAATAGGAAAGAGGAGCAGGCTGATCCTGGGAGAGCAGTTGTTTCAGAAACTGGGTGGTGGGTGTTGAGGGGGTCATTGGGCACTGAGGCTGCTTGTGGAGGGGACCCCAATGTCAGAGAAACAACGCTTGCTAGCATAAATGCCTGGCTCAGGGCAAGACTGGGGTTCTCTGGCTTCTCTTTTGGATTTTGTGGACACATCCCAACCCCCGCCCCCCCATGTTGGAGTGTCTCGAGGGAGTCCGAGCGTGACTCTATGATTCCAGTATTGGCAGCAAGAGCTTCTGATTGTGCTGGCACCATGGCTGTGAGAGTCCCACCAGCCTGCAGGCCTTGGAGGAGATGATCCTTCTGAGCATGCTGTTCCTCTTCTTGGAGCCCAAGTGTCACTGGAAATTAGATTCCCTTTGTTTATTTTCTCATAGCCTTAGTGATGGCTTCTTGCTGACTTAGAGAGATGCTATGTGCCGAGTACAGAAAGCAGTGAAGAGATGTTTGTTTAATCCAAATTTGGAGCTGTCTCTATGGTTTTACTGAACTCTCCTTGAGGCCAGGGCAGGGTTCAGCTCCTGTTGATTACAGGAGGCCCCTGACAACTTGGTGAAGTCTGGGATACTAACTGGGTCTAGAGGCTGACGACAAAGTTGGGTCTGTGTCATGGTACCACACCAAATGGGACTGTTCTGGGGGACTGGTACATGTGGACACTTCACTAAACTGCTCTTATCATTCTCTCTCAGCCTTTTGAGCACAAAGCCCTCTTGCCATTTTAGAAAGCTTTTTGCCATTTTAGAAAGCTTTTCTTGACTCCCTTTGTCCTGTGTAATTCTGTTCTGTGTTCATATGGTGGACGTCTTCCTACTTTTCTTTATTTGGCCTCCAAACCATTTCTTCTTCTTTCGCTATGACTCTCTTGGAAGAAATTAGTCTCTCTAAGAGACTAATTATAATGAATTAGAAATGAGTCTTGTTTGCTCAGGACCCAGAGACCATTCTTTCTGCACATCTTTCCAGGACTCACTTGGGCACTATGTGACAAACAGGAAAGTGCTCCAGCCACATTGTCAAGGTTTATATTACTTCCAGTTTAAACTCATTGCTCTCTTCTCATGCCAATTGCATTTTCTGCTGGACACTGATCATACCTGAGGGTATCTGTTTTTAGTCTTAGGATGGCTAATATGCTTTTTGAGGGAAGGACTATCTTTAAACCACCTTGGCCTTGAGGAACAGTTAGATGGAGCCTCCTTCCACTAGGTTCAGAACTATATGAATGCTGGAGCTGACCTTTCACTGAGTTCTCAAGCCCAGCTACTTGAGATACCAAACTGATGCCCCTAGCAGGAGTCTCTACGCTGTCTGTTCTCCTGTCTGTGAGGCTCTGGAAAGCTCTGATACTTCTAGGAATCCCAGAGTGGAGTAAAATCAGATGTGTCCACCAAAAGCTGCCTCTTTAGCCTTCCAGGGTCACACCTAGCTGTCTGGCCTGCGGGGTTGTTACCGTAGGAGAGAGAGGTGCAGGCAACATCTTGGTGTGGGGTACAGAAAAGATGATTAGTGAATTATGCCTCATTTGTTTTCTGTCTCAAAGAAAATAGAAACGTCTTCTGTGCACTATGACTTAATATGGAGGCAAAGAGCTGCTGAAAAGTGATCTAATCATAGGGATTGAGGCTTTCATTCCCTCTGTGCCATGTTGAATGCTTGTACTGGGCAAATATTTCCCTTCTTTCTGGGCCATGACTTCCTCAAGGGCAAGATCCTGGCCCGAGGCACAGGACTGGAAATAGCAGAGCAGAGCAGCTCTGGGGAGTGTGGACCACGGTGACAGGGGCTAAACTTTGGAGTGTCCTCATAGTTCTCTAAGATTCTCTCATGAGTTTTCCTGGGTCAGGAGCTCCTGGACTGGTCTAGGGAAGATTGATGGTTGAGTGGTGGTGAGGGATGAATAGCCTCACTGACCTTCCATCAGGCACCCACTTGGTAGGTCAGCCTGAGGACCATTCTGGTTGCCTTCTGCCAGTGGCACCACCTCAGGGCTCATGAGGATTTCCTCGACTCTGAAGGCTCAGTGACCTCTGACTAACTCTGGGTCCCTGGCAGAACTGAACGTGTCCTGAGCTTTCCAGAATGTGCTTCCCATCAGCCTTCCTGCAGCTTATGAAGTGTTTGAAGTGGGGAGTGAGGTAAGTTGATACTTGCTGTAGCTCAAGGCCGAGTGGAGGCGGGCAGGCAGCAGTTTGGCCCTGATTACACAGGCCTGCGATGTGGTCGTCTGCATGGCCACCAGGCAGGGGGACTGGAGCTGCTGAGAATTCCCAGGAGAGAGCTCGGGTCCAGGGCATGGGCCCCGGTAGATGATTGTTATTGCAGCGTGCGTGCACTTGAATGACATCATGCTATGGGGTGCATGGATTTTTTTTGGCCAGTCTTTTAACGCGAGTTTATGTTTTCTCAGACCTTTAAGCTGCAGGTCATTTTTTACATTTGCTATTGAGAGCAGATGTGACTGATCCCTATCGGGTTCTACTGAAAACCGTGGGGTGGCGGAGGGTCAAATACAGAATGCCTCTCAATCTCCATTATTATTTCCTCCACTCAGTGGCCTCAGCAGGAAGCCCGGACCTGGTAATCGTAACGGTGACTTTCCTTAAATTCGCAGCCTCCTGTCCAACCCCTAACCATTAGGCAACCTTGCCTTGAAGCTGTGTCAAGATTCAGAGGTTACCACGGGCAGAGAGCCTGGCCTGAGAAATCCAAAGGACAGGGAGGGCCTCCGTTACCTCATCTGTACAGTAGGAGGGGAGATTAGGCAATACTGGAAAATATTATAAGGTACTCATGACACTTCTTTATTTCAGTAGCTTGGTTGCTGACATGGAAATGTCGGTGGGTGTACAAATATGATCTGGAGTACATGGGTGATGTGCAAGGGAGAGAACAGTTTTCACCAAACTGTAACTTAATTGTCGGTCAACAATTAGTGGTGGGTGGTTTGGTGGGAAGGGGGAAGAACAGAGCAGAGGTGACATTAAGACTTCGTGTAGACTCATAGGCCCTTTGGTGGTGGAGGTGTGCAATGACAGTACTATAAACAAACAGTGTTAGAACTCTATTATGCAAACTGTAAATTTTTTTTTATTTTTATTGTAATTTTGGTTTTTTGATCACACTTGGTGGCAGAAATAGCTCTTGGCAGACACTGGGGACCATATGGCATGCTGGGAATTGAACCTGGGTCCATGATGGCCGTGTGCAAGGCAAAAGCCCTATCACTGTGCTATCGCTCCAGCTCCTGTAATAATTTTTTTTTAGTTTTTGGGTCACACTTGGCAGTGCTCAGGGGTTACTCCTGGCTCTACGCTCAGAAATCACTCCTGGCAGGCTCGGGGACCATATGGGATGCGGGAATTTGAACCACCGACCTTCTGCATGCAAGGCAAACACTACCTCCATGCTATCTCTCCGACCTCTTTTAAAATTTTTTATTATTTTTTTCTGTAATATATTTTTTAAAATGATGTGAGGGGCATAGAGTAATAGGATAGCCGGTAAGGCTTTTGTTTTGCAGGTGGCATAACCAGGTTTAATTCCTGGTACCCCATCTGTTGCCCTCTGCCTACAAGGTGTGATTCCCTAAGTGCAGAATTAGGAGTAAGCTCTCAGCACCACCAGGTGTGGCCCCAAAGCAAAACAAAAGAACTCTCAACTTTGAAGAGACCTAGACCAGGAACTCTCTCTTTGGCATGGCTATGTGTGGCCTATGAATGAAAAAATTCTAGGAAAAGACTCTCTTAGAGCCCATTATGATCTAGAGAAGAGGATGAAGTGCCCCCTCAAAGACAATCATGTGTTCATGATTTGCCACTTTTATAGGACAGTTTCTGATCTCAAACTTGAAGGAAAAAAAACAACATATTCCTTGTCAAATTCTCTTCCTGGAAGAGTCAGGAACAAGATCAAGGCAAAGAGCTCTGTTGGGAGCCCATAGATCCAAAAAGATGAAATCCCAAAAAGAAAGAGCATGTTAGCTTCTAGGAGTACCTCATCCAAAGTGGGTGTGAGAGACTAGGTTGAGCATTCCTTTCTTAGGATGCCTGCCGTGGTGATATCAGTAGTTTGGACATCATATGGGAAAGGTTGATTCATGTAGGACATTCTGGCTCTGAATGGGTCTTGGGAGACTTTCTGCCTTTCTGGCTTCAGTGCTGCCATGGGAATGCAGCCATCACTCATTTATTCAGACCCTAGAGGCTGGTTGGATGGATCCATTCACTCATCCATTGATCTAGCAAGTACTTAGAAACATCTTTGTAGGTCTTCTTGCTCTTAAAAGGAGAAAAAGAGATTACACAATCTCTGCTCTTGAGTTCAGAGCAGACCAATTAAGGACTGCTGGTGATATAGGCATTGGGGGCATGGGACTGGCACAGGGATGGACACTGGATCTAAGAGAGCTTTTTGGAGCTCTGCAGCGGGGAGGAAGAGACAGAAGCAAGAAAGCATATGGAAAGGAGTCACTTGAAAGGCTTGGCAAACTGGAGACTACTGGGTTCAAGGGGGTGATCAAATTGACTTTGGGTACCTGAAGCCTTACCTGCCTCTTTCTCATGGCGCCCACAGAAAATGAGGTGTGGTGGGAGTTTGTTTTGTTCCCTGGTATTATGGGTGTGCAGTTGTATGTGCATGTGTGGGTTGGTGGGAACTTTTGGTGTCCAAAGGCAGCATCTTAGAATTGGGGTCTTCGGAAAAGACACTCATATTTCAGAAGACTCTGTATAACTGGAATTTATATATTAATTTTTATGTCTAGGAATTGGGCACTGGTAGCTGGAGCTATGAATGGAAGAAAACATCCCTTTTTATGCCCTTTGGAACCTTTATAATTTGTTCCATGTGAATGTATTAACTAGTTAAACAGAAAAAAATTTTAAAATAAAAGTATTCTTTCCTTGACTGGGTTCATCCTCATGTCCACCACACATGTTCTAGAGAGACCCATGCATCAGCTACACAAAGATTTTCTGAGTAGCTGAGCCTAGTTGTATAAATCAAAGCTTTTGGAATCTCAGCTGAAGGGATGAGGGGATGTCTTGCAAGCCAAGTCAACCTTGTTGACAGCATGAGCAATGTCAGAGCACCCATCTTCACTGATGCTCCACTTAGTCTTGCTCCTAGAGAAGGGACAATTAGGGACACCTCCCAGCTCAGAGATGCTAATCTTTCCAGCTTTTGCCAAGGAATGGTATTCTTCTAGCTGTTTCTATAAAAAACTCCTCAGGGCAGTGATGTGATTTGGATGAACTAGCTGTTAAGACAATCTCTTTTGTACTGTCTCCCTCTTCCTTTTCCTGGTTCCTCCTTCCTCATGAAAAGAGTATGGGGACAGGATGAAGGCAGAAGAAGTGATTTGAAAAGTTACAAGGTCTGTCTTGTGGGTGTTATCTAGGGGCATGGAAGTAACAAGTAATTGGAGTTGAATTCTTGAGTAGAAATCAGGATCCAATAGGACCATCTTTAGATATGACAGGTTGTCTTGAAGTTAAGAAAGCAGCAGTGTTTAGTATAAAACTGGAGCCGAGGGGATCAACATGCCTTCTTCAGGCTTGATGGGAAATTTGGCAGGCAACGTGAATAAAGGCAGCCCCCTCCTTCTTCAATGTAACATGCCAAGGTTGGTGAGAGCAATGCAGCCTGGGAACCAGTTCATCTTCTGAGTCCATATTTTTTATGGGCACCACGGGAGCTGTCCTGGGCTTTTGTTTCCAGCAGTGGGGTACTGAGATTTGTATCCGATGGTATAGCCCAAGAATAATTCTCCTTGCCTTTGATGTTCGTGGGACATCTTGAGGCACTTAGGGGGTGCATTCTTGAGAAGGTGGGAGGACAGGGTTGCAGGGCCCTCATTATGTTATTTAAAATAGATCCAGTGAAGGGAGACTGAAATTCTTGAGCAGAAAGCTGTCTGGTTAAGTGGAAGGCTGCTTCAGAAGCTACTCCTTGCCCTGACTTCTTGAAACAGGAACTTGATTTTATGGCTGTTTGGGCAGAAGCAAAATGGTTTGCTGTTCCTGTAATTGGTTCACAGTTGTCGATGGATACAAGTTATTTTTTTCCCCCTGTAATTTGGGAACTCATACCTTAAGGAAATGTAGTTTAGGTTAAAAAAAAAGGAAGTTTCCAGAACACCATCTGTCTATAACCATGAAACCCATGGTCTCAATATGCTGGTAGTATGATGGTTGATCATGACAATTTGCTCAAATGGCATCGACTTCCTTATTCTTTACACCCCAACTTAGCACTGATTATTCTCCTCTAAGGCTCCTTTCAACAAGCCCTTCAGCCTAAGGCTGCCACCCTCCCCCCCAGGCCCTTGCATAGGAACAAAATACAGCAGACACATGGGTCTTCCCAGTGCTCTGACCTTGCAGCAATAGGAGGGGTTCTCCCTACTACCTTAAAAACTAGGTGCTTCTAATTCCCTCACCCTGGCATTTACATCTCTTCTACATCTTTTCCATCTTCCTTTACCCCAGTTTATTCCCCTCAGGCTTATCCTATCTTTCAAACCAATTTTCACTTCTTTAATAAAAACCTTCCTCTGGAGAGACCATCAGGATTAGGGCATCTGCCTTGCATGCAGCTGACCTAAATTCAATCCCTGACATTACATAAAGTTACCTTGAACACTGCCAGGAATGATTCTGGGAACAGAGTCAGGAGTTAGACCTGAACACTCCCAGGTATGACCCCTTAAACAACAACAACAACAGCAAAAACAACAACAACAACAACACAATCTTGTTTGAGCATCTGAGTACATTCCTTTTCTCAGTTCACTTTTACATGGACATTACAGAGAAGTCATAGAGATCTGGGTTCAAAGTATGTCGTGTGACCTCCAGTGACTTGCTTAACCTCTCTTATTTTGTTTCCTCATATGATTAATAGAGACATACATTCCCACGTCACTAGTCATGCAGGCTTACAAGATAATAGAGAATGAAAGCCACCAGCAAGACATGTGGCACTTAGAGAAGGTACTCAGAACTCCTTTTTTGCATCCCTCTTGCCTCCCTCCACCCATGATACTTCTTATATTTCAATAATTACACTTATCTGAAGATCAGTGATTATAGGTTTCTAATTCTTAGGAGGTTGGCATGGTAGCTTTCATGCCCAGTATGAACACGTTCCTATCTGTGGCACTTCATGGTGCCCTGAGTACTACCAGGGTAGCTCTGGAGACCCTCAGGATAGTCGGGCTTGAGCAGTGAACCTACAGGCCCTGGTGGAGGAATATCACCGGAAATAGCCTGTGGGCCCCTCCAAAAGAAACTGATGAACTTGGGACACTGGATAATGCCAAACTAAGATGCTTCTAGATGCCATCTTCACTGATGACTTTTCAAGGCTCTTACTTGAGGAAGTGACTCCTCCTTTTAGGGGTCAGTTTCTGGGAACTAGAAAACTAATCTTCCCATATGCACCTTTAGGGTTTGTATCTTTGCTCCAGAGACTCACCTAAACATTTGGTGGGGAGTATTTTCATGTGGAACCCTTAATGACACTGCACTGGAATTTATCCTATCATCTTGAGGTGTAAGTAAAAAGCCACTTCAAGTGACTATGAGCACTGTTAGGATCTGAAACTTTCAGAGGGATTTGAATATTTAAATTTTTTTAAAAAAATTTTTAGTCCATATCCAGAGGCTCCCAGAGCTTTCATTTGCTTGGCTCTGCTCAGAAATCAGTCCTGTCAGAGCTTGAGGACCATGTGGGGTGCTGGGGATAAGACTTGGGTTGGCTGTGTACAAGGTAAACATACTTTTCTTGCTGTACTATCTCTCAAGCTGTGATTTGTATATTCATTCTCCTTCCCTCCCTTCCTCCCCCCTTCCTCCCCCCTTCCTTCCTTCCTCCCTTCCTTCCTCCCTCCCTCCCTCCCTCCCCTTCCTTCCTTCCTTCCTTCCTTCCTTCCTTCCTTCCTTCCTTCCTTCCTTCCTTCCTTCCTTCCTTCCTTCCTTCCTTCTTTTTGATTTTTGGCTCACACCCGGTGACGCTCATGGGTTACTCTTGGCTATATGCTCAGAAATCACTCCTGGCTTGGGGCCTATATGGGACACTGGGGATAGAACTCAGGTCTGTCCTGGGTCAGCCACAAGCAAGGCAAATGCTCTACTGCTGCACTATTGCGCTGGGCCCCCACTCTTTCTTTCTGTACACCTGTGTAGACATAAGCAGACTCGGGGCCCTGAAAGTTGCCATAACAGCCTGCTTCTCCTTTCTACTTACTGGTTGTGCTACACAAGGCAGATGGATTAATCTTGCTGTGGTTATTTCCTCCCTGCAAATACTGGAGACAGTGGCCAGCCTGCCTCTCAGTGGTGGGACTGTGCAGTGAGTGGTGTGAAGCAAAGCACACAGGACCAGGGCTGACGCACAGAGTTTGTGTATAGCCTCAGTTTTTCAACATATTTTCCCCTCACTTACAGCAGATCTTCATATGTCTATTTACTGAAGAAAATTCAAGCATGATGTGTGATGTGCCTGTTGGTTTGAGGCCCTGTTCACAGAGACGTTTTAGGACAACAGGTCCTTCAAAAAAACATCGCTGGGAATCTGGCATGACCTTTGGGTTAGCAGCCCTGAGCTTAGCTGCATTGGGAAACCTGAAGCCATTTCTGCACAGAGAAATGCTATACTTAACTACTCATGTGTCCTGGGGCCCAGGAAGGAGGAGCCAGTTCTTGATCAGGGCAGAGGGGAGATAGTGGCTTGGGAGGTCTAGGGTAGTTAAAATGAGAGTGGGATTAGGGACAGGCAGCTAAGTGCAGGGAATTATGGGTGAGATTTGTTTTCAGCAGGACAGAACCAGAGGGCCAGGTGTTTCCAGAAGGATTCAGGCTGCCACATTTGATAGACCAAGCAGCAGACAACCAGATCCAAGGTTAAGGCTGAAAACCAGTTTGGCCCATTTCCTGGGCAGGTAAATGCTCCCCTCCTGTATAGCCAAAGGGCTCTGACTAAATCTTCTGGTCACTGTAGCAGGGATTGGATGTCATATAACCCTGGGTCCTATATCACAGTCATTCCACATCAGTGACATGATCCTAAGGTCTTTGGCAAGTCCCAATCATTTTCTGAGCCTTGGAGTTTTCTTCTGTGAAATGGGGCTAATAAACAACTCCTGTAGAGTTCTATGAAGGTTGAATTATGGGGCATTTGCAAAGGGCTTTGCACATAGAAGATAATATATAGAAGCAACTTCTCAGGTGCTGCTAGCTCCTACTCAGACTGAGATCACTAAACCTGATGTGACTCAGGGTGAAATGCAAGAACATGACGAGGCTGGTCTGTGGCACTGTGGCACCTACTCGGGCCAGGGTTTTCCATGAAGAGGTTAATGCTACTGCAGACCTCCTGGAGGTGAAAGGTTCTTGTTCCCCTGGAGGATAGACACATTATGACGGCTTCATTTGATTAAAAGGGGATGTTGATCATTAGTTATGACCCAAATTTCTTCTCCCCAGCAATCACTCAAAGTGTTCCCAGATGCGCAGGGGGGCCTGGTAGTTACCTGCAAACACAATATCTCTTTCTAACAAGGACACTCATGCCAATGCAGACTTTCAGAGAAGCCAAGTGGCCTTCCCGGCCCTTCTATTTGCCCTCTGTTTGATGGAAGGATTGATTGAAGGGTAGCATATGCATTCCAGATTGCACCCTGAGAGCTGGGCTTCCCGAGGTGGCCTGCTTCCAGCGGCAGCTGAGAGGAGGTGGGGGAACTCTGCAAGTATTTGTGGTTCCCGTGGGGCTAATTATTGCCTTTTAGAGGCAAGTAGCCTCCCCAATTTCAGTTAGCACAGTTGTTCCTTACTGCATAATTAGGAGGAAGGGGGAGCAGCCTTGGGGGGAACCAGGCAAAGGAAAGGCCAATTGTAATAGTTAAAATACTTTTGTGGAAGGAACACAGGTCAGCGAGGTCACATGTTCAGCCCTTGACCCAAGTGCAACCAGCACTGAGGCTGGAAGGAATCCACAGACCCCTGCTCCCAGGTAGGGGCATGAAGGAAACAGTCTTGGCCTTAGGCAAGCGTGGTGCTGTTTGAAGATTACAGCTATGTTCACCTTCTGTTCACAACTAAAGTGGCCTGTATTTTAGTTGAGAGAGTAAGTTTTGCTCTGAGCTCAAGCTGTAGATGGGCGTCTTCCAGCTGCAGTGGGGTGGGAGGGCCTTCTGCAGCTGCTGAGGATGTGATGTTGGGAGGAAATTCACTGACCCCCAGAGAAGTCCAGTGTTCCACCTGCAAGGGAACTGAGGCAGGTTTGCTCAATCCTCAACAGATGATCTGAGCAACAGGATGCCCTAGGGAAAAGGGCTCTGCTTGTCCCAAGGTGGATGCAGAAGCTGGGATATCTAGAAACTTGAGCTCTCCTGAAGACTGTGGTTCAGGGGTCTCAAACTCAATTTACCTGCGGGCCGCAGGAGGCAAAGTTGGGGTGATCCTTGAGTGCAAAGTCAGTAGTTAGCCTTGAACATAGGGAGGTGTGATCCAAACAACTAAAACAAAACAAAACAAAACAAAAAAGATTCCTTTAGGACAGGGCCACAAAATGTTGTATGGAGGGCCATTTGTGGCCTGTGGACTGCAAGTTTGAGACCCCTGGGTTAGATCAAATCTTTCATGCTGGGAGCTAATGTGCCCAAAACCTGCAGTAACTGCCTTAGCCCAAACCAAGTCAGGCCCTAAAACTGCAGGTTGTAGGGTGTCAGGTGGCAATTTGGAGTGTGACAAGAGTCTGGACTTGAGTGGAGATATCCAAGCAAAGTATGAGCAGGTGAAGAAGAGGTGAGCATAGTGTTAAGGATAAAGGAAACATTCACTTGGTGAGAAGCTCTTTCATATCGTAGAACTTAGAATGTTTTAGAAATGTCTAGTTGGAAAAAATCTTTGAGAACAGAACAGGAGTTTATCAAAGTTGACCTGTGTATAGCTCTGGGGGTCTGGGTTCCCTGCCAGGAACTGGCCCTGTGACTTTGAAAGAAGCTTTATCAACTCTGGGCTTTAGAATCTCATTGGTAGAACCCAGGAGGGGGGGTGAATGATAGTTGCTTGTTTTGAAGTTCTCTGCAGTGGTGTTTAGGGTGTCCCAAGCCCTCCTGCAACTCTTGGCCAGATATTCCAGGTGTTTAGTCGCAGGGTTAGGAGATATAGTGCTGATCAGACCCCTTGGAGCTGGGAATTCCCCAGGTCACCTCATTGGAGTTCTGAGGCTTTCAGGATTTTACCTCATGGTGCTCCAGAGACCATGTGATGCATGGAATGGAACCAAGACCACTTCGTACAAAATTTGTGCCTCAATTTCTATCTTTCTTGCCCTTTGGATGAACACCAACTCAGGCATTCATCAACTCAGTCAACAACACTGCAGCAGAGAAAATAAAATTGTTTCATTTACTTTTTGTGCTTTATGCCTTCCTCGCCCTTGGCTTTGTGCATGGGAGGTAAGTTTGAATCGAAAAACCTAGGAAGAGATTGTAGCATGAAGTTGAATGGTCCAGAATTGAACTTCAAGGGGAAAGACTTCTGAGGATGGAGAGACCCTCTAAAATGAACACATTTAGGGCCAGAGAGATAGCATGGAGGTAAGGTGTTTGCCTTTCATGCAGAAGAACGGTGGCTTGAATCCCAGCATCCCCATATATCCCATATGGTCCCCCGTGCCTGCCAGGGACGATTTCTGAGTGTAGAGTCAGGAGTGACCCCTGAGCACTGCTGGGTGTGACCTAACCCCCCACCCCCAAAATGAGCACATTTATTCTAGAATAAAACCTCTGAATTGGCAGAGAAATCCTTTCTCATTTTTACAAAATCTTCTCTCTAGAATTTAGTAGGAATTTAGTAACTCACATTGAGAAGCAATGATGATGTTCCCATTGTGACAGATAAAAAAAAAAAATCACTGACTTAGTGGTGGAAATCTTCTAAAACAAGAAAGTAAGAAGAGATAGAAGTTAATAGGGGCGGGATGCATGTCCTTTCAGGGATCTCAAACTCAATGTACCTGAGGGCCGTAGGAGGTAAAGTCGGGGTGATCTTTGACTGCAGAGTCAGTAGTAAGCCTTGAACATTGAGGAGGGTGACCCAAACAACTAAAACAAAACAAAACAAAAAAGATTCCTCTAGGGCAGGGCCACAAAATGTATGGAGGGCTGTTTGCGACCCATGGCCACGAGTTCGAGACCCCACTATGTGACATAGTGGTGGTGAAGAAGTGTTAATTTAAGTAGATTTAAGTCATTGAACCGGGGTCCGGGAGATAGCATGGAGGTAAGGCGTTTGCCTTTCATGCAAAAGGTCATCGATTCGAATCCTGGTGCCCCATATGGTCCCCCGTGCCTGCCAGGAGCAATTTCTGAGCATGGAGCCAGGAGTAACCCCTGAGCACTGCCGGGTGTGACCCCCTCCAAAAAAATCATTGAACCAAGCTTTGAATCAGAGACCCATAGTTCTATACTCCAAAACTATACTTCAAAATGTGTCTGTCAAAGGGCTGGAGAGGTGGTGCTAGAGGTAAGGAGTCTCCCTTGCAATCCCTAGCCTAGGACGAAGCATGGTTCGAACCCCGGCGTTCCATATGGTTCCCCCAAGCCAGAGGTGATTTCTGAGCACATAGCCAGGAGTAAGCACTGAGCATCAAACATGTGTGGCCCCCCAAAAAAAAACCCAAAACAAAATGTGCCTGTCAAGAAGGCAGACTGAGGATGGTGGGGGGGGAGAATAAAAATCTTGTTGGAGGGATGTAGGAAGGGTAGGGGTTGAAAACTTGTTTATATGAGATTAGTTATGAATATATGACTAACTTTAAAGCATGGTGCCTAAATTAAAATATTAAAACACACAAACAGGCTTTTCAATTGCTAGTTCTGAAGGTTAGAAGCTAACATTCAGTCTTTCTATGTGTCATTGTGGTGTGTTGCTGTGGGACATATTGAAGATTAGTTTCATTGTCTTTTCCAGTTTTTAGAAGCTGCTCAGAATTTTTGGCTCATGGCCCCACCCTGTTCTTCTGTAAGCTAGTAATGGGGGTTGAGTGGTTCTCATAGGACATCACCCTGTCACTAATCCTCTGTATCCTTGTGCTTTGAAGGACCCTTGTGATTATGAAACCACAGTGCCAAGGGCTCAGAGCTACCTGACATGATTCTAGAGGAACAAGGTGACCTGACATCAATAAATTGTGTTAGACATAAGATGATTTCTCTCTCTCTCCCAGATGTTCACAAAAACTTTTGCAGAAGCAAAACATTTTAAAGCTAGATTCACAAAAATAGATCTTGCAGAAATTCACCCTCTCCCCTTTGTTTCTCTTGCCCTCTGGCTTCCATTTAAGAGATGTTGGAGCTGAGGGTCGGCTTAGTGGTAGAGAACTCACCTTGCATCTATGAAACTCAGAATTCAGTCTCTGGAGCAGAAAAAGAAAGAACGGAGGAAGAACAGACGGAAGGCAGGGCACTAAAATTACATCATTATCTAGAGGCTCGATAATCAGAAGATTTCAACGTTCCATCTTATTTAACCCTCCAAATTCCTCCTAGTTATTGAAGAAACAGATAAAATTTAAGTTTCTAGGATCTTCAACTTACATAAAGGTTTTCTAAAGCAAATAGACAGGGAGATTTTCAATCTGAGTATTTCTCCTACTTTTCTTTCATGCCAGACTTGTAATAAATATACTCTTCCTTCAAAAACCAAAATAGTCTTTATTCTTGAATATGCCAAAATGACAGTTTCTGGCTTCCTGGTAAAACAGGTAGTGGGCCCATGTTCAGCTGCAATCATATTGGATCCACATGAATAAGTCAGGTTGCTTTGTTTAATTTGAGGTTAGTTGACTAGACAACCTCGACTCCATTGGTTTCCTCAGTCCTTTCACCAGGTAAAAAGTTCGATGATTCCTAGGTATTAACACCGGTAATGCATTGGGAAGCCAATACTTTGCCAAATGCTCCAGTTAATTTTTTTTTTTTTTTGGTCATACCCGACAGCATTCAGAGGTTACTCATGGCTCTACGCTCAGAAATTGTTCCTGGCAAGCTCAGGGGACCATATGGAATGCTGGGATTCGAACCACTGTCCTTCTGCATGCAAGGCAAATGCCCTACCTTTATGCTATCTTTCCAGCCCCAGCAGAAGTTAATTTTTGAAGTGCAGTGACAAACCAGGATCACCCAATATGGTCCCATTCTCCAACTTGGTTCATGAGCAACCTTCTGCATTAGTGACATTTGCCATGCCCTTCCCCTCACTTATCCCTCTTCCTCCCAGGGAGTAATGTACAGTGAATACTCATACCATGGGGGCGCTAACTTTAATAAATTGATAGAACAATAGGCTTTCTTCTCACCTAATCAAATTATCCAAAATTCCTAAAATAGTGGTGCTTTCCCTTGAGCCTTAGAGGGTCTTGGCCATCAGGGAACAGGAAGAACTAGCTTCTTATGGGGCTCTTTAGACCAAATTTGCCATTAAGACTGGGTATATTGGGGCCCGGGAGATAGCATGGAGGTAAGGCGTTTACCTTTCATGCAAAAGGTCATCGGTTCGAATCCCAGTGCCCCATATGGTCCCCTGTGCCTGCCAGGAGCAATTTCTGAGCATGGAGCCAGGAGTAACCCCTGAGCACTGCCGGGTGTGACCCTAAAACCCCCCAAAAATTAAAAAAAAAAGACTGGGTATATCTCAAAGGTGGAACTCCCTTATCACTGAAAAGCTCCTTCTAACATGCTGCTTTGGGGAAAATGTCAAAACTTTTCCACATTTTTCTTGCTTATCAGAGGAAGGCTACGTTGAACTAGATTGAGACTCTTTGAATCTAAAAAAGATATTACAGTGTCATTGTAGTGAGGAATTATTTTTTTGTAGAAGAGATGAAGCAGTCTAATTTTGGGAGACAGCATGACCTTTGACCTGATCCCACAGGCCTTTGTGCTTTAACCTCCTGGTCAATTTGCTGTCCTGGCTGATGTCCATGGTGTGGTTTGGGGCCAAGGATGTCACACTGACCTTAGGAGTGTTGACTTTATCCCACTACCCCAGGGACAAAAATGATCAATGAAAAGGTCTCTTGAAAGAACGAAATTTTTCCTCTCTAAAAAACAATCTATTTTAAGTCAGAAGTTCTTTTCTGTGTCAGTAGTCTTGTCCAATAGCAAAATTATAAATCTTATAGATAATTAAAATATTTTAGCAGCCCAATGAAAAAGTGAAAAGAAACATGAAATTAATATTAATACTATATTTTATTTAACCCAGTATATTATATTATCATGTTTTTATTAACCCACATGAAACTAATCAGATATTCTACCCTCTTTCCCATACTCAGTCTTCAAACTCCAGTGTCTATTATACACCAAGAGCACATTTACATTGTATATTACATTTTGAGGGGCAAAACTTGGTTAATATCTGGAGTTTAGAAAATCACATATTGGGCCCGGGAGATAGCATGGAGGTAAGGCGTTTGCCTTTCATGCAAAAGGTCATTGGTTTGAATCCCGGTGCCCCATATGGTCCCCCGTGCCTGCCAGGAGCAATTTCTGAGCATGGAGCCAGGAGTAACCCCTGAGCACTGCCAGGTGTGAACCAAAAACCAAAAAAAAAATTGCATATTGAAAAGTAGTGTAATATAGTCATATTGTTCCAACTACAATGAAAATTTTTCTGATAACTAGTGCTGGCATATCAGTTTCAAATTTTGTGTTAACTACAATGAAAGAAAGGAAGAAGTTTAGTTCTTAATTTCCAGAAACAGGATTCAAGGGCACCCTTGTCTGACTAGAAGGGTCAGAGTAGAGACTGGTTATCACCCTACAGTCTTGAAAGCAAAATTTGGATGTTGGCATTGGAAGGCTCAGGCTGTGGGTAGGCTATGAAGAGAATTCCTCCTTAGCATAACTTCTCCACAATTCTGAGCTTGTGCCTCTTTGGTCCTGTTGTTATACCTATGTCAAGGAGACTAGAGGCCTAGGGCTTTCATTCCCTTTTGTATAGCCATTCATTCACATATTCTCTAAATCAGATGCCAGGATACTACAAGAAGTTAAGCAGAATATCCTCTGTTTACTTACGGAAAATCTTGGAGGGGCTAGACAATATGTAGACAAACCAATTGGGTTATTTCAGATAAGAGTTGCTTGCAGAAAAGACAGTTAGAGAGAGTAAGTTGTGACCTTTAGGTGAATGGGTAAATGTATGAAAACTTGTAGAACATGCCAGAAAATAAAAACTCTTGGGCCACTGTAACAGAGATTAAGTGTGAGGGCAGACATTAGCCTGCTAGTTAGAGATAGAGAGGATTTTAGTGCATAAAAACAGGAGGTGTGTGTGTGTGTGTGTGTGTGTGTGTGTGTGTGTGAGAGAGAGAGAGAGAGAGAGAGAGAGATGTGGTGAATGGAAGATTGGAGTCTTCAAACAAGATTTCCCTGTGGTCTGAGTGCAGTGAGTTTCTCACCAAGAGAATGATGTCCTCTGCCATGGGTGAGCCATCCCTGACTCCATCTGATTATGAGATGCAGGGCAGAGTGATGCCCAGACTTCAAATTTGGATCATCTGTGTTCATAACCCATTGGTGGACTGTGTACCCATAGCTCTTCAGGGCACTCTTTCTCCTCAAATCTATAAATGGTAATAAATTTTTTTCTAAAGGGTAGCTGTGAAGATTACAGGTTAAATCTGGCAAATTCCAGGGGCATAGAAGTACGTTCTGTCATATTTGTGCATTCATCATGTGTACACAATGGAGTCTTGCTTCTTAACATTTATATTTTTTTGGTGGGGGGAGAGGAAGATAGAAGAGCTTGGGTACTGGGTTTCAGGGCTGACCATTGACTGTACAGCAGCCTCCCTGGATGTAGCTGCTGACACTGAGTGAAGAGGAAGCACGGGAGTGACTGAGGGAAATACTGAGGGAGGTGCTAAGGGAGGTACTGGGGAAAATATTAAAGGAAATACTAGGGAAGGTACTGAGGTAGTGACTGAGCAAAGTACTGGGGGAGGTGCTGAGGGAATACTGCAGCAGTTGGTGACTTCACATCATATGTGGAGGGTGAGTCAGAAATTACTGCGGACGAGCTCTCCTTAGTCCAAAGCCTCAGCCCTGAAGCCCACCTGGCTCCTCCTTGTTGCCTGTTTATTGACTCTCTGCCATGGTAACAGGCAACAGGGGAGGAGCAGAAAAATTAATTACCAGCCCCAAATAAAACGGAACAATTTAGACTTTGGTTTAAAATCTTCTAAACCTGGGCTCTCTCTTTTGCTAATGAGTCTCTTAGGTTCTGGGTCTTTAGTTCAGACCCAGAGATATCTCAGTGTCCAGCCTCAGAGATTCAAGAAAACTCAGGAAAAAAAAACAAAAGAATGTCCCCCGAGTGATATTTCAACGCATATTTTCATTCCCCATTTAGAAGACTGGTTGAGGGAAGAACTCTACTCTGGCAATAGTGTTGCTCTCTGGTGTCTTGTGTGTGTGGGGAGGCGAGAGCTGTGAAGAACAACATATTGTCACCATCACTTTGTGTTTAAAATCCCCATGGAGGCCCCGTCAGTGCTTAACATTTCCAGCTGAATTTTCAAAATGTCCCAGAGATGAGGAAGGAGGCCTGGTGAAGGTTTTTTTTTTCCAAGATTTAATGGCCCATGTGTGTGATCCTGGGCCTTTGAGTAGGAAATGTGCCAAACACAGGGTCAGATAGGGGATGGCTCAGGTCTTCATCTTTGCTTACTCCTTATTCTGTAGCTTGCAAGGAAAAAGAATGTTGAACCTTATTCAACTGAATGCTGCTTTGAGGACAAAAGCCCACCCAGCTTAGAAGTGGCTGGGTTATCTGTTCACATAGTCATTGTTACACAAATGGCCACTGGCTGCATAGGGCCCAAAGGTTGAGCTATAGGTCACAAAATAAGCTTTCTGTCCTGAAGTCCAGAGTTTTCATTGTGGTGGATAATTGGCTACATAAACTATATGCATGTGACATGGACTGTGATAGAAAAAAATTAATCAAGGTTTTGGTAAGAAGGTTTTATGTGGGGTTTAGGCTCAATTTTAGAGAAGATGGAAGAGACTACTATTATCACTATCTTCCATTTCCTATTTCTACTGAGATGTTGATGCTTGAAGGAGGGAAGAAAGGAGATTGAGAGAGAAACAGAGAGAGGGAGAGAGAGAGAGAGAGAGAGAGAGAGAGAGAGAGAGAGAGAGAGAGAGAGAAGAAAGACACATCTGGGACAAGAGCACAGCAGCTATAAAGGACTTAAGGTAACAGGGTGTTGGGTGTGTTCAAGTAACTGCAGAAAAACTGATGATGACTCAGGAATATAAGGAGAAAGCACATTTAGAGCAGAAGCCAGGGTACAGAAAGTTGGCGTGTGAGAATCTTAAGTGTATGCAGTGAGATTGACTTGGAATGAAGGAAGTGGAGAGACTCTGGAAGCTTCTGAGAAGACCAGTGACTGGATCTGGTTTGGATTTGCTAGGGATGAAGTGGTAGAAGAGTGCATCCATAGAGTAGTGACTGTACTGATCCATGGGGACCCAAGGGGAGCCTGCATTGGGTAACTAATGGCGTACATGGTGGGGAGTCATCTGAGTTGGGACTTGAAGGCTGAGTGGACACTGGTGGTTGTTGAACTAGATATGGGTTATGGGTGAGAGGAGTCACAGAGGACTCTGGGATTTGGGGCTTGTGTAATGAGTCAGGCTTACCCCATACAACAAATTGCTAAAGTCTAACAACATGTATCAGTATTTTGGAGGTAAACAAACCCAGAATCTGTGATTCTGCCCACAGTGCTGAGACCTAGGGTGAAGTCAGTGTTGTAGATCAAAACTAAAGGCTGACTGTGATCAGGTGTTTATCTTGATCAGGGGTATGGATGGGGAACTGTCTGTTACTCTAGTTCTTTAGCTGGTTGGTTGAGGTGCATCTACATTAGGAGGATAATATATTTGACTCGAAGTTTGCTGAATTCACTGTTACACTCATCTCAAACACACATGCCCAGAAGAATGTTTGACCACCTTCCAATTGAGCAGTGCAGCACACATCATTGTTCCCCTTGCTTCCACAATTGTGGGTTGGGGTTTAGAGAGCAAAGGAAAATTTGGGGAGCATAGGTGTCGCTGGTAGGCAGGAGCTGGGTGGACATGTTATGTACTCAGTAGGCTTCCAAGGGTCTAAGTAGGCAGCTGGAGATTTGGATCTGCATTCCCATGAAACTGCAGCTTCAGGCTGCAGAATTTTATTTATTTGTTTGTTTATTGATACACTTGGCTGTGCTCAAGGTTATCTCCTGACTCTGTGCTCCAGTATCACTCCTGGCAGTGCTAGGGGAGGGGGGATCACCGTATGTGGTTCTATAATTGAAAGGGGATCAGTAGAGATCAAGGCAAAAATGCCTTAGCCCCTGTACTATTTTTCAAGGAATATATTCTTGCAAATCATCAGATCTCAGAGGTGTGAGCTCATTTATAATGGTTGAGAGTGAGAGGTTACTGGAAAAGGAAAAGTATAGTCTTGTGGTCAACCTTGCTGCTGGCAGGGATGTCAGTGCCCTAGGCCCACCAGCCTGGTCAGAGGAGGTGACATTGCTTCCACTCTCAGCTCCCTGATGCCAACTCTAATGGGGAGATTGGAGACTGGAAGCTCCAAAAGGATCCTGGTATCTGTCTGCACAGGGCTGACACCTTGAGAAACTTGTGCCCTTGCTTAAGACTCTAGACTGAGGCCTATGTCTTTCTTTACTGTTGGTTCATTTGTTCTTACTGAGAACCAGTTTTGCTTTGCTTTCTACTTGTATCTGCTGAGGGACGTACCCCCTTACACTATTTTATGGGACAGACAGGCAGGAGGGGAAAAAAGAATGTATGGCTGGTGAGTGTAGGAGCATGCTCCAGTGTCCTGGGTCTCAGACTCAGCTTCTTCCTTGCAACTGTTCAGCCCTGATCCCTAGTCACCTCATCTCTGACCTCTTTTCTCACTCACATGTCTCCCTCTGGTGAAGGGTTCTTGCCCCTTAACTTGCCTGTTCACTATGACCCTTGACCCTTGAATATGACTTCCTTTCTTGCTGGCCTGAATTGACATGGTTCAGGCCGATGGCTCTCATAAGAATGTTCCAGAAATTTCTCTTTTCTTCACACAGGGTGAAACTCCTGTCCCAAACCCCAAAGTTGGCTAAGTGGAAAGTTTTGGCTGAAGGTAGCCCTGACCTAGTATAACATTTCCAGAGATAATATGGAAGGTTCAATCATGTTTTCAGCTCCTGAAGAACTGGACTAAGAACAGCATTGGGAGTGGAGCCTATGGCTTGGATGGCAGAATTGGAGGTTCTGAGACTCAATTCCAGGTGCTTCCTTACCCCATGAGTCACACTTCTGCTATCCAGTCTGGAGCCCCAAGCCATCTTCCCCAGCCTGGCAAAGCGGTTTGAATGTTCTTAGCCACAGCTGTGCCCAGTCCTACACAGACCTATCCATAGCATATCCTCACCGAGGCATTTTACCCTGAATGCCTGTGCCATGCTCCAGGAATGCAATCTTGCTAATGTTCCAGGATAATTTCATGCATCTGGCCCTGATTCATGCTTCCTAAGTGAGCCTGATGGGGACTCAGGTGCCAAGATTTCCTTGATTCTAAGCAGACCTGACTGGGTCCTCACCCAGAGGCCCTCTGTAATTTTTGGGTGAGGTGCTTCCTTTCCTCCATCCCTTCAGTGGCCTCAAAATGAAAGCAGCTCTAATTGTTGGGTTATGATGCAGTCAAAAGAATCTCCTGGTCAAGAGAACTTGATTCAAGTATGTGAGAGCCAGTGAGAGCCAGAGCAGGCAGCTTGCCATGGTGGGCACAGGCTGAGGAACATACGAGCTTATGCCAGCCTTCATTCTAGTGGTTTCCCTTTTTGCTACTCTTCAGCACATGGGCCTTTGCCTTGGGGCACTGGGACCAGGGAAACATGCACAGGGGTAGAAATGACAGGTTTGAGCCCCAGGCTGCAGAGTGAGGAAGGTGAGACCCATCCCCAGGTGGTCCAGGATCCAATATTTTGTGGTCACAGCATCTGTTTTTGTCCCTGCAGGAATATTTGGCTTATGCCTCTCACCTTACCTCCCATTGCATCTTGCTTTCAGCGAGCAGGTCACTGATCATGGCCCTGGGCATACTGGATCACACTTTGTCAGTTCTGCTGGGTTCCATCTTTAGTTATAATCAGCCACTCTGTTAGAGACTAGGGTACTTTCTTTTTCTGTGTCCCAAGGAATTCCATAGCTTAGGTGATCCCAGCACTCATGACAATGGCTAGTAATATCATGTCAAATAGCCAAACTAGGATCATATGCAGTACCAGGAATCAAACCAATGAAGATTCTAGAGGTGGAATCACGCTTTCAATTCAGCCTCCATGGAAACACTAGACTTGTATACACAGGGTACTAAGTATCTTGGTTCAAGTAACAGGAGCTACAGAAGCCAGTTAGGACATAGGACTAGCCAGATATCTAATTCTATCAGGGCTATAAAGCAGACATTACTAGCTTGTCACAGTAGCAGTATCAGAAGGGGACACTGAGAGGCTGAGGGAGAGGCACTGGGACAAAGAGGAGAGCTTGGATCATTAGGAAGAAAGTAAGAGAGAATCTAAGAACAATTTAGGACACTTGAAATCTGTAATAAGGTGGTCAGAGTGATAGTACAGTGGGAAGGGCATTTGCCTTGCACTTGGCTGACCTGGGTTCTATCCCCAGCATCCTATATGGTCCCCCAAGTCAGGAGCGATTTCTGAGTGCATGGCTGGGAGTAACCCATGTGTGTCACTGGGTATGGCTCCCTCAAAAAAAAAAAAGAATGCTTTATAAAGACAGAATTGGGTTTAAATGAGAACTCCCTTTCTTCCCCCCAATTATAACCTGGGGTGGATGTTAAATTGACTATCTGTATTTTGGGGCTAGTTATCTTGGCATCCCTTCCACCATAAGTTGGGTGCAGAGCTCAACATGTGTAAATGGTTTTGAGATCTTAACTTCTGTGCATGTTGATAGAAAATGGAAATATTCTTGTCTTGATTATCATCAGTGTAAATATATAGTTGGCTCATTCAGGTTGAGTCGAACCACTAGTTTTTTACTCTCATTGTCTCTTCTTTGCTCATGCTTAAAACTCTCTTGTATTTCATCCAGCAGCTAAAACATTTAATTATTCAGGCACCCTTCCCCAAGCTTTCCAAGAGTGTCAGAGCAGAAAGAAGTGCTTTTCCTATGGGGTAAGCAGGAAGGGAGGGCCAGGCTGGATCCAATCCTTGTCCCCTGGGCATGGACAGAGATGTGCCGTGAAGCTGGTGTTTTGACACGTGTCAGGTGGTTTTGATTCCAGAAAGTGCATGTCAGAGCAGTGGGACATGTTTGGGTAAATCAGAACCAGCCTGAATCGGAACTCTTTTTGCGCCAAACAATGGAACTTCTTTTACTTCTTCCTGTGCTGCATATCTGCCTATTCCTTTGGGCTGGCATATGTAGGCTAGAGCAAAGCCCCGCCCCCCTCCAGTTTTTCTCTCTGGACATTTGGTCTTCTCGTAGAATATGCTGGAGTGGAGGAGGATTGTGTCAGTACTGAACAAAGAAGGAGCTGGTTGTCATGAATACTGACTGAAAGCAAGCACTGTCATTTCTGAGACTTCAAAGCAGAAATCATTTGAAATGTTGTGGATTTTGTTTGTCTATTTCCCTCCTGCCTCTTTCAGAAAGCAGCTTCACAAATGGGTCATATACCTCATATCCCCAGAGGTCTGTAATTACTTACTTTATTATTACTAGATTAATGGGTTTAAAAACTAGTAGCAGAGGGATTCAAACCATATTGCCTCCATATATACAATAGGATTCATGGGTATCAATTCAGCAGAACAATTCCTAGGTGATCTTACTGACTTTGAGACTCTGGATCCACCCAACTCCTGAATTATTTAATTAAAAAGTTGTTTCTAGAACCCACCATCAAAATATGGTGGCTTCCAGGTTATCCACAGAGCAGTTCTCATTTCAGAAACATCAAGTGAATAAGGCTTGTTTTTTTAAGACTGGAAACAGTGAGATGCCTTTGTTCCAATAGTCAGAAATTCACCTTTTAGCTAGAGAGACTTATGTGTACAGGTAATTTTGATAGGGGTAATTTTTCAGGATGGAGGAAGACCCTAGGAATGAGGCAGGACAAAGGAAATACACTATTGGAACAGAGTAGTCTTGGAAGGGATGCTAGAAGAGGTAGAGAGGAAACTCCAATCTGAAGATGAATTGACACGAACATAAAAAGGTAACAGCAATATGGAACTGTCATGGTCAGCTATCCTGATTTGTCAGGATATGGGCATTTCTTAAGGCTTGGGTCTTTTAGAGGCACTGAAAAGGAGGCATTTTGAGCACCCTGCAGTAGTTGGTCACCTGTAGTGTTTGGATCAGGACTTTCAGAGTTGGAAGGATCTGCATTTGAATTCTAAGTTTGCAGCTTGAAAGCTATGTGCTTGATAAATTGCTCAATAACTTTGAAACCAAAGTTCCTTATCTAAATAATGAAAACACATATACCTCCTGCCTGGGATTCTGCTTAGCCCAGTGGTGTCAGTAACAGGTAATTATTTTGACGGAAAAAAAACGAGCATTTCCAAATGCAGGACACAATGTGGTTAGAGCACAGTAAGAAAAAGGGTGTGGTGAGAGATTGGTGATAGAAGTATGAGCCAGATTATGAAGAGTCTGAATAGCATCCTAAAAAAAATTTAGAGGCTCTTTTTTTTAAACCCCTTAGGATAATGGTTAAATGCTGAATTAATTTTAGATGAGTAAGACAATCAGATTCTTATCTTAGAGATGTTGTCCAGGAAGCAATAGATTAAGAGTTAAATTTGGAGGGAGCAGAGAGGATAAGGATGATGTAGTGAAGGGATTGTGAATAGGGAATTATATTCTGAAAAAAACAGGAAAACTAAATTGAGAATTCCAGAGACATTTGCTGACCAGTGAGCTGTCTGGCTTGTAGACCTTGAGGAGAAAAAGGAAAGAGACTTCATCTGATGATGGGCATGGGTGTTACCTGTGGATTCTTGCTGCATGCTGTGCTGGCCTGTATGTGTATATACTTCTCAAACGGATCTGACACCAGGGAACTGGACATCAGGATGACCTCATGAACTCCTTGGGAGATGTCTTGGGTCCTCTGGCTAACAGGCAGCTCCTTTTACTCTCCATCTTCGTCCTTGGCTTTGCCTCCAAGTAAGGTTGCGTGTCAGTGCTTTGACATCCCATTTTCTCCATGGTGACAGAACAATGGTGTCCTAAACAAATGACATTGCCAAGTGGTAATGCAAAAGAGTGAGCTGGATGGAGAGATTTGGAGGTTGGATGAGCCTCACTGGGAGAGGAACCCCGCTGTGTCGCATACTCTGAAACAGGTCTCTAGGCCCTGGGAGAGGAAGGAAGTTGGCTCACATCAAAGTAACTTTGGACCAGGCCATGGAGGTCCAAGATCTCAATTTCCTTAAAAGTTTGAAATTGAGAAGAACTTTCTATAGATATAATAATTAGAAGAAATTAAAAAAAGAATTGACTGACTTTACATGCTAAAAATGTGGCTTTTGGGGTATGTAAACAATGCAAATAAATGAAAAGGCAAAGACAAATTTGAAAAATCTTTTGCAGTCATTATACAGAGAAGAGCAAGATATAAGGTGAACAAGCCAGTAGAGCAAAACAAAAAAGCCCTCTTAGATGGTGAGAACAAAATGGTCACCAGAAGGGAGAGTAGAGAAACATGGGCAAACTAAGCAAAAGTATGTATAGGAGATCAGAAATTAGATTTACATACTGGACACATGTAATGCTATAGAATGAAAAATTATATCAAAAATATATGAAGAAAAATGATTCATTCATTCATTTTATCCTTATTAAACTTATTTTGCATCTATGATGGCAATTATTATTTTTAGTACTGAAGATAGCACATTAACCAATGCAGACAGAAAATTACTGCTCATGGAGTTTTTTTTAATGCATTCTGCTATTTTTCTATATCTTGTTCTAATTAGTTATTTTTACATTGGTTTGTTGAATGATTTATTCATCTGGAATTATTTCCACTTGAAAATTATCCTCCCACCTCAAAAGTGAACTTATTGCCTTAAATATTAAACATTCTATTCTTCACTAATGTATGATGCCACTTAATTAAATAATAAATTCATATATTCCTGTTACTTTTTAATCCTGGTGATTATCTTGCAAGCCTCGCTGGAGTTCCATGTTAATTGTATCCTTGGCTTTAGGTCACAGGCTCTGCAGAAATGGAAAGGATTGCGATGAAGATAACTTGGAGCCTGTATTGGTTGCTTTTTCTATGAGATGGCATTCTCAGTCTTATTTGTTTAATTTCATGTTTAATGAATCATTAGTGATTTTTGCACAGTCCAAGAACAAAGAGCACTTTTGTTTCACAATTTCCAAACTTGATTTCAAAGATTACCATCATGTTTCATGTCCTATCATGTTTCTGAAACGATGTATTTTCTTCCCTCTGAAACATTAGCTATTTCTCCATCAACATGGCAGGTGAGAACTGTGCCATCTTGCGCCCTGAAATTGCTACCATGAGGTTGCACACAACTCTCAGAGGAGGCAAGTTCTGCTCTTTTTTAAAATAACTTTTCAAAGATATTTGGAAATAATTTGAGAAACAAGACAAAACAAAAAACCCCGCCAGATCTCACTTTTTGCATAAGAGAATATGCTTTGCATATTCTCTTATGGAGGCAATTATCATTATTATTAAATGGCTCATATAAATAGACTCTTCCATATTTTATTTTCTGGTTACCTAGGTAACCTATATATTTGTATGTATTTGGCTTGGAGTTTCACTTTGTTAAACTCTCCTTATTTCTGGTAAATTTTCCTCTTGGGGTTATTATTTTTTTAGTTTTGATAGGTTCTAATATCTTCTGCAAACAATGATATTTGCATCTGTATTTTTTTTTTTTTTTTTTGGTTTTTGGGTCACACCCAGTGACGCTCAGGGGTTAGTCCTGGCTATTCGCTCAGAAGTCGCTCCTGGCAGGCACGGGGGACCATATGGGGAACCAGGGAATCGAACCGAGGTCCAACCTAGGTTAGCACAAGGCAAGGCAGGCACCTTACCTTTAGCGCCACCGCCCGGAAAATGTATGTTATTTTTATTTTATGTTAGTGACTAGAAAGAGAAAGCATCTAATCATGGTAGTAAGAACTATAGTTTCTTTTTTTTATTAATATCTTTATTTAAACATCTTGATTACAAATATGATTGTAGTTGGGTTTTAGTCATGTACTCTTAGGAACTTAAAGCCTCACTGTGAACATGTTGACTACAGGTGTGAATTTGTACTATCCAGTTTACAAAGTTTTATTATTCTAACTTGCAAGAAGTACTACATTAACATCTATCTCCCAAGATTCTTTTATAAATTTTTATTTTGAAATATTGAATTAGAAGAATTCAAGTCTATTTATTTACTTTAGGAAACATCATCTACAGCACTGTTAATCCTCGAGTATGTCAGGATTTTACACATAAAATATTACAGCACTACCACATATACCAGAGTATCAACTTCCCTTGAACATTGCCCCAGTGTCATTCCCTCTTTACCTCAATTTAGCATCTTCACCCTATTTTGTGGACCTTCCCACAATAGTGATAAGCTTTCTTCTGAAGATGAGTTCTGTTTCTGTTGTCTTTGAGCAATTTTATTCCTTTACTATGCTTCTTTCTGTCCCACATTTGAGAGAGATTATGTTGCATCTCTCTTTTCTTCTGACTAACTTCACTTAGTATGCTACTCTTTAGGTCCATCTATATAGTAGCAAATTGGGGCCAGAACTATAGTACAATAAGAAGGGTGCTTGCCTTGCACATAACTGACCAGGTTCTATCCCTGATACCTCATATAATTCTCCAAGCCCACCAGGAGTGAGCCTTGAGTCAAAGCCAGGATTAAGCTCTGAGCACTGCTGGGTATAGTCCCCTGCCAAACAACAAAACCAAACAAAATCATATAGCAGCATCTTTTATTATTTCAATTTTTCTTAGAGCCAAATAATATTTCATCGTGTCTATATACCATAGTTTCTTTGTTTTGTCATCTACTCTTGGACATAAGTTGTTTCCAGATTTTGTTCTTTTTCTTTTTCAATCATACCTGGCAATGCTTAAGGGTTATTCCTGGTTCTGCACTCAAGAATTACTTTGGTAGTGCTCAGCAGACCACATGAGATTCTGGGCATCAAACTAGGCTAGTTGTACACAAAACAAGCATCCTACTTATTGTACTATTTTTTCCAGTCTCCAGATTTTTTTTATGGTGAGTAGAGCTTCAATGAACATGTAAATGCAAATGCTTTCTCTGAATAGTTTTTTTCTAAATAGAGTTTAGGCGTACTTGTCTAAGAGGAGGAATGGCTGGGCCATATAGAAGTTTAATTCCTAGTTTCTAAAGAAATATTCATACTGTTTTTCAAAGACTGAACCTACTAGTCCCCCACCCCCAATATTCACTCCAACACTAGTTGTTTTTGTTCTTTAGGATGTATGGCCCTTTCACTACTGTAAAAGGATATCCCACTGCTGTTTTTATTTGCATTTCCCTGATAAAAATGCAAAGCATTTTTTTCCCCAACACCTAATCTCCATCTGTATATTTTTTTGAGGAAGTTTCTGTTCATTTCTTCCCCACCTTTTTTTAAAAGTCTACTAGAGTTTTACGTATCTTAGATATTGACACTTTGTCAAATGATTGGTGAAAAAATATTTTCTCCCAGTCTGTGGGGGTCTCTTTTTATTCTGGTTATAGTTTCTTTTGCTGTGCAGAAGCTTACTAGTTTTCTGTAGACTCATTAATTTGTCATTGATTCTGTTTGCTTGGCTAATGGCAATAATCTATTGATGATATATGTAGAGTCAATGTCCTGAAGTATTCAATACTTTCCTCAATATAATTGATAGGTACAAATTTGATGTCTTTAATTCATTATGAACTGACTTTTATGCATGACATGGGATAGGGATCTGAATTCATCATTTAAATCATAATTGTGATTTAAGGATAAACATAGACTTTGCTAAACTGATCTATTTGTATCTCTTGGAGTTATTGGGATTTTTATATGGGGTTCACTTTGGGCTTCCTTTTTTTTTTTTTTTGGTTTTTGGGTCACACCCGGCAGTGCTCAGGGGTTACTCCTGGCTCCATGCTCAGAAACTGCTCCTGGCAGGCACGGGGACCATATGGGGCACCGGGATTCGAACCAATGACCTTTTGCATGAAAGGCAAACGCCTTACCTCCATGCTATCTCCCGGGCCCCCACTTTGGGCTTCCAAATTGGTACCCGGAATTATAGAAGTTACCCTTGAGGATATTCAATTAATCAAACTGGGGGTAGAGTATTGAGTAAGAAGACCATGTGAGTCATCCTGGTAGTGTTTGGGGGTCTCCATGGTCATGCTTGGTGATATTTAGAGACTCTATAGGGCTACTTTCTGGGAATTACAGTATATGTACCCTAATCTCTCTACTATGTCCCCATCCCTCACCTCTTTATTTGAGATTCTTATCTTATACACATAAGGTGGTCTTTATGTATGAGTATGTATCTGTGAGTGTGCAAATATACAGCACCACATACTTTTATAACATATGTATATAGTTGTATTTCTTTGCCAAATTTCTCATTAAATCATGTTGGCTTCATAAAAACAATTGGGAAATACTCCATCTCTTTTTTTCCTCTAGCACAATCTGAGAGCAATCATCCATAAAACTGTGTTCATAGCCATTTATACACTTTACCCCAATTTATTTCATGGTTAACGGTCTATTCAGAGCATTTTTTGTGTCAAGTTTGGTAACTTTTATCTTATTAAAAATCATATGTTTCATCAAGATGTTCTTAGCAATAAGCATAGCATTGTTCTCTAGTTCTAGGATGCCCCTTAATTACATTTACCCTGATTTTCCCTGGAGCTACTTACGCCAACTTGGAAAGAGCGCTGATTCTTAATGGGGTACAGCAGAAAAAAAATCAGCCTGAAGAATTCAAGAAGCTCTGTCTCTCACTGCATAGCCCATAAGATCATGGCTTCTGAAAATGAACATATATGCCTTCTTGTCCTAAAGACCTGGTAAGTTTTCAGACTCCATGCCTGCAGTTTTCCAACTTTTAGTTCTAGGCAGACTCCAATCAGAAGATTCTGCACTTCTCTCTACCAGTGAGAACAACTACTTAATGTCACAAAAGGCTTTGTCCCAGTACACACCCAATTCTGTGCCATGTCTTTTATGAACCTCCTACCTCAAAAGACTCAGCAGCAGAATTCTGTTTATGGCAAATGATATTAATAATATATAGAAACAACTATAATTCTTCCCAAAGATAAAATATCTTGATGAAGAGCTGTACAATATTACAACACATTGTAAAAGTTTGTATCTCATGTGTTGGAGGATTAAGATGAACCAATATTATTTGGAAGACAAACTTATGGTCAACTTTACTAACATGATCTTCCTTATTCAAAATTTTTCATGACTTGAAGAGGTTAAAAAATGCTCTAGTGTGACCTTAATCACTCTAGATGAAGATGGGAGTTTTATTCTCAATAAGTGGAATGGGATGAAATGAGCTTTGAATATGGGGATCTGGCACTCATATGGATAGCCAATTGCAGGAAACTTCTAGAAAATACAACCCAGAAGGCGAAGTTTGTATAGATGGTCAATGTGATGTAGAAGTCTCAGGAGGATTCTTGGTACTAGAAAGTGGTTCTGGAGCTTATCTCTTTCCCCTTTCATTTTATAGTGAGTTAGGAGCCTGAAAGATGGTGAAGAGTTTCAAGGGGTCCAGTAATACTTTTTCAATCCGAGTTACTACTAGAGTTTAGTCATGGGCAGTGAGCTTGATTTTGAAGAGAGAATTTGATTTTCCCATTCTCGTTAGGAATTTTCTGTAGCAAGGACAGATTTTTCTTTCCATCCCCTCTTCTCTGGACAGACATTTTGATGTTCAATACTCTGGAGAAAATTCCAAAGTAGTTTGTATCAGGGTTGCAAATTCAGCTCAGAAACCTGCCATATCATGTGACCTTGAAGTCACTCCAGTCTGAAATGATGGGTCTCTTCACACCCCAGCTACCCTTCATTGGCCAGCCCAAGTACAACCTCTAGGAGACAGCCTATGGTCCTCCAGATTCAAAGAGATTTTTTTTCTTTACCTTCATGAGCATGGACTTTATGCTGAATCTTTCAAACTCTTTTCTTTTACATTTTATATAAAAATGAATACTCAAACAGTGACAAAGATGGAATCCTTTGATGGCCTGCATTTTAAGAAGAATATTTGGGATTCAGAGATAGATTTAGGTCATAATAATAACACTCCTCCTCTGTTTATTATCAGAGTCCCTCAAATAACTCCAGAATATATTCACTGGTTCTCTAGTTCTGGCCCAGGAAATCATATTCTATATTCCCACGGCTGGCTGTGGGCACTGATACAACCTTTCCTGGTCAAGCCTGAGTGTCTGAAGGGTTGGCTTGCGGTCTGCAATGTATATAGCAACTCCTTACAGATTGTCTTTGCATTCGCAAAGACCTCTTTCAATTTAATTGCCCCTTGCTCTTTCCTATCTTGAGGGTCTCTTTTAAATTTTATTTTAAGAAAAGAAAAACAAACAAGATAAACACAAACGTCCTTTCCTGGCCATTAAGTCTTTTCTCAATTTAAGACACTTAAATGTAATGTTCTCCAACTTAATCCAATATTGTCTAGGTTATTTTATTATTTTTTAAACCTCATAGATTAAAATCCTTTTTTTTTTTTAATTTTCTTTTTGGGCCACACCCGGTGATGCTCAGGGATTACTCCTGGCTTTGTGCTTTGAAATTGCTGCTGGCTTAAGGAACCATATGGGACGCCGGGGGATCGAACTGCGTTCTAGCCTAGGCTAGCGCAGGCAAGGCAGATGCCTTACTGCTTGCTCTACAGCTCTTTTTCCTATTTTAAAGCTGTTCCCAATATGTGACTTAATTGTCACATATTGTCACTCTTCTCTGATTTCTAGTTTCAGTCTCAGGCTCTTCTTCTGAAACCAGTCTCCTCCGGTTGTTTTTCTTCTTGAGACTGGTGACTACACTAGCTGCATGGTCAACCCAGAGAGGGCTGTTCTCCCTTTCATCTCTTCAGACTTCTGACCAATTGCACCCTCGATGCACCATCTCTTCTCACACTGCATGCCTGGTATTCCTGAAAACTGAATTCTAAATACCTAATTCCACTATAGATACTGCAGTGAATTAGGGGTACTGGATATTTATGGTGAATAGACCCTAATATTGTGGTGGCCTCTCACCGGTTTTGTTATCTTGTTCCTCAAGTTGGACAAAGTATCCTCCATTTGCATTTCTGACTTCTACTTTACCCTGGGTTCCTCCTCAGGAAGAGCCTGTCAGAGGGTTATTGTGGATAGGGCTGCCCTTTTCTCTGCCCGTAAGGTAGAGGCTTTTATCTCAGAGAAGCAAATTGGGTCCAGGCTTTTGAATTGGAATTCCTTGTGCTTCTCTGCCTATCAGAAAAGAACACTGAGGTATCTCTAAGGCCTCCTGGGTGGCATGGCCCGCCTTCTAGTGGCCTGAGAGCTTGAGCCCAGAGGAACTGAGGCTCAGAGAGAACCAGCTTCATTGTCTTCCTGTGACACACCCAAGTTTTCTCAAGCAGATCCTCTGAGAGGGATCTTGGGACTCTAATTTTCTCACATCACCAGATATTTGTCTGAATGAAGAGGAGAAATGGCAGCAAGCTTGATATCTGTAGATGGAATGGGGTCTTCTTTGCACTGATGTTTTAGGTCAGCACCATGGGGCCCTGCCAACTGGAGAACTTGGATGGCACTCAATAGAGCCATTTAGCTCTCACAGGCCAAGGAGAGGCCACAGCAGTGAGGAAAAGCAGATCCAAGGAGCTCTTGGCACATCTGGGAATTGGTAATGTTCTCTTTCTTCCCCAGAAAGGCCTGGGCTGCTACGCCTGAGCAGCTTGGAACTTGCCTCAGATGCCTCCTGCACTCATGCCCTGGCAGCCTGCTGTCGCTCGCCTGCTGTCTGATGGGCCCCTGAAGCCTGGCCAGATGACCGCTGGGCTCTGGCTGCGTGGGAAGTGAAGACTTCATGTCCTGGACCTCACCAGCCTTGGCCCCTTGGGTGCCAGATTTTGATTGGGAGATCCCAGGAGCTTGGAATTGTAACTTTAATAGGTTTCTGGGCCTGCCTTGAAGAAAGGAATGCCCCCCTGATTATTATTGGTAAGTTTTACGATTCAGTTCTCCATGACTCTCTGTCTCCTGGCAGCAGGGCAGAGACTGGGAAGTGAGCTGGCTTCTGTGGGAACCATGGAGCACAGTCTCTAATAGCTGGATCCAGAGATGGGACCTCGGACATGAGAGGTAAGGCCTATCTACAGTTTCCACTAGCAATGGAAGTGCCTGTAACTCTAAGTGAAAGGCTTGTACTTGACTTGATTAAAGGTGGGGTTATCTTTCCTTGGCCTTGTTTCCTTTGGTTGGGGCATTTTTCTTCTCCCATCAAACCTCCTCTTCTTGCCCACTTGATCTTTTTTGTCCTTGTCACAGGGGATCCTGCTGCTCCTCACAACTGACACACAGGTTTGGCTTCTGTGTCCCAACTATGGCTGCCCCCTTTGCCTAGAGCACAGTCCCTACTCTGTCCACTGGCCCAAATCCTCCTTTTCCTTTAGGTGCTTGATTACCTCTTGCCGTCAGAGCAGACCCTGACCATTTCCCCCACCCAGATTCCCAACCCTCAACTTTACTTTTTGTTTCTTCCTTAACCCATCTATAGTTTTCAACTATTACTTTGCAAACAGACATCGTGTTTACTACATATTTCTTTGACTTACTTTTAATGTCTTTTTTCTTCTACTAGAATAAAAGCTCCTTGAACATGGTTCTTTTTTCCATTCACTTCTAGGAGAGTGTCTGGGATATCTTAGGTACTAACAAGTGAAACTGTCCAAAAAGGGTGGATGTGTACTCAACCCCACCTCTTATGGCTGTTGGGGTATCAGTGGGCATAAACAAGAAATGCACTTTGCAATATATGAGGATTTATTGTTCAGTCTCATTATCAAAGGAGTTAAATATCTAACCTTAATGACACAAATGGATGGGTACCAGAGTTGACACCTCTGTCTTTTTTAAGCTGGGTCACTGAGACTTGTTACTAAGGGACAGTTGGTGGATGGTTAGCTGCAGTTTACAGATGTAGTGTGGACGGGGTGGAGCTATGGCATGAAGCTGGTGTGCTTTGCCAGAGGGAATCATGGTTGGACTGCATTCATATTCCATTAGCATTACACAAAATAGGAATAAAGTGTTTAGGACCTGAAAGAAGGTAGGAAATATCATTTTTTGCCTCTGGGTCATGTGGCTTGGAACTTAGAGTGCAAAAAGGGAGAGTCAAGAAATGTGGTGGGTACTAGCCAATGTGACCCCAAATTGCTTTCCTGTAGACAGAATCAGCCTTTTTGCTATATATCCCACCCTGCAATGCCTAACATCATCCCTTCTTATTGAGTTCAGACACATGTTGGTTATATGGGGCCCTGGAGTCAATCGTAATTTCATTTGTGCTCTGAGTGTGGGTTCATAATTGGCATTGGAAACTATGCTCAGATCCAATCCAGAGAGCTTAGAAGAGAAGGCTTTACAGCTTGAGGTTAATCTAGTATTTACAGTCAGGAAGAACTTTGCAGAATTTAAGAGTCATTTACAGGGGCCGGGCGGTGGCACTGGAGGTAAGGTGCCTGCGCTAACCTTGGACGGACCGTGGTTCGATCCCCCGGTTCCCCATATGGTCCCCTGTGCCTGCCAGGAGCGACTTCTGAGCGAATAGCCAGGAGTAACCCTTGAGCGTCACAGGGTGTGGCCCAAAAACCAAAAAAAAAAAATCCCCAAAAAAGAGTCATTTACAGATGATAAATTTCAACCAGCAGCTTCTAGGTTATATAAAGGGAATCAATAGGCAGGGCCCCGGGGAGAGGCCAGTCTTGTCCCAGGCAGTGTTCCTGGTGGTCTGCATAAGGCAAGCAGCTATCCTGTGAGATATTCTTGGTACTGCCTTCTGAAATGCACACACACTTGGGGGATAGTTCACTATCATGGATAATGTGAGGGAGGCTGAATCCAACCCAAATCTTGGTTTAGATAGTTGCCGTGTGTGTGAGCTGTGGTGACTTCTCATGTGTTTCCAGAGCATTGAAGGACCAGAGGCTCAGAAAGAAGGGGGCATCCCATCCCTTCCACACGGCCTTAACCAAAAGATGGACCATTATGTACTTCAGAGGTCTCTTTCTATTGGAACAGAGAATGAGGACTATGGAAGTCTAAGCTCAGGCAAAACAACAAAGGGGTTGGGAGAAAAAAAATACAGAAAATATTAAGATACTTTCAAATGTAAGAGATAAAGTTTCCAACTCAAAACATCTGAAGCAAAGTAGGGCAGTTATGGTTCTGGATAGAAGTCTGGCTCCAATGGCCTCACTGGGGCTCAGTTGTTGCCAGATCTTGGCTCTGTTGCAGCCTTTGTTCTGTATAGAGTATCCTCTTCCTATGGTTGGTGACAGCTTTAGACTCATATGTGCCTTTCTTGGCAGCAACACTGGATCAAAGAGGCTTTCCTATGGCAGATTATACAAAGAAGGATAGCATTCTGTTTTCCAGTGACCTCACAAGGTCAGTCCTAGTTTTTAGTGGTAGCAAAGGCCATTATGCATAGGCCATGATAGTGGGGACATGCCAACTGATAGAGTTTTGACCATAAGGAGCAGAATGGCCATATGGGAGAGTCAGCCATTCTCCATTTGATTCCCCTTCTTCCTTCATGCCTTTTCCAGTTACCACACTTCTGGGCCAAGGACTACTCATGTTGGGTTAGAATGAGACATTGAAAATTCCCAAGAATAAATGCCAAGTTTTGCATTTTGTAGCAATTGGACTCAAAGTTGAGAAATTGCCCCTCTCTGGTTACTGCTGGGCACCTCCTCTAAGATTTCCTCCTTTTCAGTAAAGTATGGCAGCTCTCATGCCCCAGCCCACCCTTGTGTGTGGGTTTAGTGGGGGGAGAGACCATGTCATTCTTGGTCACAGTTCTTTAGATAGTGACATTGGAGAAGAGAAACCACACCTATGGGACCTTGGCAATGTCTGGATCTGATTTACATGAAAAGATCCCAGATGTCAAGTGGATATACAATGGGGAGAGACCAGGGATTGGAAAAAGAGCACGAGGGCCCCTGTTTGTTAAGGGAATGAGAATCATTGTAGTGGCAGAATTGTCAAAACTCTGTCCTCGAGGTTTTCTATTCATGCCTAAGGTTCTATCTGCTATCCTGTGATGCTGTTTGCCAGGTGCCCTGAAAGTTTACTTCCATCAGAATAGAAAAGCTTTGCTGGCTCCTTAAACCTGGGCAGGCCTTTGAACTGTCTGTGCTCATAGACTGGAGAAAGGTTGTACCAGGGACTTCTAAGGCATAGTTATCAAGTTTGACAGGTTCCCAACAGAATCTCCCTGTGAGGGCACTTGGTTTAGGGAAGCCCAAAAACTTGGAAAAGACATACATATTTTGGCAATCTCCCACCATTGATTTCTAGACTCCTGACTAAAGAAAGTTCACCTCCAGCTCTGATCCTTCATCTGGAGGATGATCCTTCATCATTTTCTAACTACAACTATTGAATAGTGTCAGTGAGATAAGTTTCCCAGAGCCTGTTAGTGTAGAATGCTATAGCAGCTCAGGGGGCAAAGGAGGCATGACATGGGATGCATGCTGGGAACAGGGGTGGGAAGGAGGACAACATTGGTGATAGGAATGCCCCTGATTCAATGTCACTTTGTACCTGAAATACTACTGTGAATGATTTGTAATCCACTTTGGTCAAAATAGAAATTATTAATATAAAAGAGAATGCTATGACGTTATCATCATCATCATCATCATCATCATCATCACCACCACCACCACCATGACAGTAACAACAACAACAATAAATGATCATTGTATCATGTCACCAAACTTATTTATAACATAGTGATTAATAATGGCTTCCCTCATTTTTTAAAAAAATGTCCTCCTTAAAATGCTATAATTTATGGCACTACTGTTAGTTCTATGCATACATCATTTTAATGCCACACCTGCCACCAGAGTACCATTTCCTCAACCAATGTCCCAAAGCTTCCTATCCCTACCCCTTTGTAAATTCAGTTCTGTGATCTAGTTCTCTGGTTCTCTTGCCTTTGGATATTTGTTACTTCCTGTGTGTCTTTAAATAACACATATAAAGTAGATAATTCTCTATTTATCCTTTTTCCTCTGACTTAATACATAATGATGTCTTATAGTTCCATCCACAGGACAGCAAATTACATGATTTTGTTTTTTCTTACAGTTGCATAGTATTCCATTGTGTATATATACCACAACTTATTCTATTCAGCTGTTTTTTTTTTTTTTTTTGGTTTTTTGGGTCACACCCGGTGACGCTCAGGGGTTACTCCTGGCTATTCGCTCAGAAGTCGCTCCTGGCAGGCACGGGGGACCATATTGGGAACCGGGGGATCGAACCGCGGTCCGCGAACCCACAGTCCGTCCTAGGTTAGCACAGGCACCTTTTCTCCAGCGCCATTGCCAGGCCCCGATTCTCTGATAGCTGTTTTCATATATTTGGGCTGTTTCCATATATTTGGTTATTATAAAATAAGTGTTGTTGTGAAATAGCTTCTTATATATTTCAAAATAATGATTTTATATTTGAGAGTAGGTTCCAAGAGGTGACATTGTTGGGTAGTAGGGGAGTTCTGTTCTTTATTTTGGTTGACTCAGATGACACTTTCATTAACAGTGAGTAGTCTTTTCTCATCACATCCCCACCAAAGTTGATTTGATGTATGCTGCTATTCTCGCTGGTATAAAATGATATTTTATTGTTATTTTGATTTGTGTCTCCATAATCATAAATGATGATGAGAACCTTTTCATTTGCCTATTTGACAACCATATGCACTTTATGGAGAAGTGTCTGAGAATAGAAAAGCTTAACTGTCTACTGACCTGTGCTCTCTTAGACCTAAATATCATTTTTAGAGTGAGAGTCGAGATTGGGAGGAAGCTGTTCTATGAGTGGAGGTAATTCAGGAAATAAGTAGACATTTAGTAGGCAGTTGAATTTTGGGTGTGGGAGAACAGGTAGTTGGATAGATCATCTTATGTATGACATTGCTAGGAAGATGGATAGGTGAAAAAGATGGTCTGTCCTCAGTTTCCCTGATCATCTTCTAAAGATGTTGTCATAAGCTGTAATGGAGTTCATGCCTGAAGTCATTGATTATTGGCATCTCTTGTTTCTCCAAGTACTGCAAAATACCCCTGGCTATCTGTCCCTATTTCTTTGGGCCACTGAATTTCTTTCCTGTGCCTTTAAGGCACATACTCAATGGACAGGCAAGGGTGCTTCTTACCAGGCCTCACTTTTATTGTTGCCTCCCTTAATCTTTTGGGTATTTGATGATGCCATTATTTCTGTAAAATGTGCTCTGTCTTCTCTTCTCTTCCAACTCCAATCTTGCTGGGAAAGACAATTATGGGGTAGTACTCCACTATCCTACAATGATATGTTTCACCTATTCATTCATTTGAATTCATTCAAGGTGTCCATGAGGAAATATTTGCCTACGCAAGCTCTCTAATGTTGTAAGATCTGGGCTTGATGGCTGGAGTGATAGAACAGTAGTCTGGGCATTTGTTTGCACATTGCCTGCACAGTTCCATCTCTGATAACTCAGCTCGTATGTTCTCCTGAACACCACCAGCAGTAATTCCTGGTGCAGATCCAGGAGTAACCCTTGCACATCTCTGGGTGTGGTCTAAAAACTATATATTTATATATATATAATATATATATATGTGTGTGTATGTATATATGCACATATATACTATATATAAAAGTGGTCCAAAAATTATATATAAACACATATATACTATATATAAAATTAGTAGATAAACTATGTTTTTCTCATTTTTGTGCCTTTATTACTCACAGTTTCCTTGGTTTATAATTATTGATTTTTTTTATATGTAAAAGGTGAGAACACTTTGAGCACAAGGCAATATCTGGCTCATCTTAATACATGTCTTTGTTAACTATGTGTCCCTTTTTAGCCTAAAACTACCCACAGCCTCTTTAGGCAAGAACCAGCCTCCTTTTTTAACTCATGGGGCTCAACTTATGCTAACGTTCCATAAAGCTTGTTGATGAAGTAGTGGTACATTTTGCCAGATCTGATTATGTAAGTTTGCCAGTTTGTCATTTCGGGCAAGAAAAGAGGCCCAGAAGAGACCTGATCTGAGCCATGGCTCCTTGGTGTGATAGCCTGAGTGATGGGCTTCTCAGACCCCTGCAGAGAAAGAACGTGTCAATTGGCTGCGTGGAAGGCACTTCTCTGATGGCCTCCAGATGCAGACTTTTGTATGCTTCCCAGTGTCTGAGCCAAGGGTGCTCTCAGCTTGGGCTTCTCTTGGTGATGACTGCACACAGCTCAGTGGGAGCCCAGCCCCCTAGTGGTTCTTCGCAATGTGGGATTCTCCATGAATGTCTTTGCATTGTTGGGCTGCTGAGATTTTTCTCAGTCATGCACTGTGGTCTGAGCTGCTTTTACCAAGCCTCCTTCCTCTTCTTTTGCACTTGATTCACCTGCGTTTCCCACTGCTCCTGTCTCACCTTCCTTATCTTTCACAGATGTCATCCAGTAAATCTCTTGCTTATCTACCTTATCTTGGCCTCTGGGTTCCAGCATCAACTGCTGTTCTGTGACCTAAGACAAACTTCTCACTGATCCATTTTGTAGTTTCCTCACCTGTCAACGGACATGGAAAATGTATGGTTTCACTGTTTAATAGTGAGGAGTAATCACATATAAGTAAAGCGGTTCCTCTAGTTTCTGGTAAATATAATTAATACTCAAAAGTACACCTGGCAAGCTTGGGGGACCATATGGGATGTCGGGATTCAAAACACCATCCTTCTGCATGAAAGGCAAATGTCTTACCTCCATGCTATCTCTCTGGTCCCTTATGATTACTTTTATTTTTTTATTTAATTTCTTTTTTTTTTTTAGTGAAGCAAGATTGGTAATTGGGGGGGGGGGACTTTCGAGGAGCCACACTCTATGAATCTTAAAGGTTACTCCTGTCTATGTGCTCAGAAATTGCTCCTGGTTTGGGGGACCATATGGGACGCTGGGAATCAAACCAAGGTCGATCCTGGGACAGCTGCATGCAAGGCAAATGCGCTATCGCTCAGGTCCCAAGATTGTTTTGATTGATAAAACTTACATAGAAACTTACTCAGGAAGATTATTGGTTTGACATTTTTACTTGTGTCTGGAGAGTAATTCAAAGCAGTTTCCATACCCACTACCAATGTGGAGACCACCCTTGGAAACCTCTTTGAAATGCTCTCTCCCATTCTACATTTAAGGAGACATTTATCAACTCTTTGAGCAAATAATACACAATCCCATTTGGTTTTCCTCTCCCCAAATCCTATATGATCAAGGTCCAAGCCCAGAACCTTTGGGTAGTCTTCTTCGGCCTGAGAGCACAGGGTTGCGAGTATCCAAAGTATTGTGTTCTGTGCATGTGACTTAGACTCTGCTAGACCTTAGTTTGTAAACTCCTCCAGAGAAACCTTAGTTTGAATCTTCTTTACGTATAAATTAAAGTCATCCATATCCTTCTGGATGGTAACACCTGGCAGGGAAGCAGAAGTGTTAAGTACTCTTCAGTTTTCTTGACCAGGACTCATTTTTAATCCTAGGAGCTTTAGGAGAGTGAGGTTGTAAGGGGGGAAATGAGGGATTTGACAACTGAAGAGTTCTAGACAGACCTCACCCCTTTCTTTCCTTCCTGTCTTCCAGTACACTGGATCTCTTTTCAAGTGACTACTAGATGCTAATTTATACTGCAGAAGATTCCAGAACTGCTCTCTACATGCTTTATATGCCAGAGCACTATTAGAATCCATAGATAAATTGCTTCAAGTTATTTTCTGGCACATCCAGAAGTTTCTATAAATTTTCTAAAATGTAAACTCTCAGGTTGAGTAATGGGATAGATTTCACCATGAGTGGAGAGATCTGTAGTCAACCTTCACTTTTTTTAAATATTTTTTTATTTTTAATTATGTGAACAATGATACAAAGAAAGAGGACAAAGTAAAGTTATAGTGGAAGGACAATCATCCAAAAACAGAGTTCTCAGAAGAAATCCCCCTGCTGACACCTTAATTTTGAACAGTCAAAGAACATTAAGAAAAATAAAACAGAACCCATGTACAATTACTTTGTCCCTCAAGACCCCAGATTGTAGCACAAACCTTCACTTTTTATCTGTATCTTTATCTCTTTATTATACTAATATTGTTGGAATTTCTGTCCATGTAGTTTTTACACATACAAGGGGGTCAAGAAGGTAATTATTATCTATTAAGTGCCTAATAGGCAGCAGAAGGAAATTGAAGAGATCATTTTAAATTAATTTAATTTATTGAAGAGGCTCTCCTTGCTCCATTTAGGATTTCTTGCTCCTTAATCAGAAAAGTAGGTGATTGTATGTCTGGGGAACATTCTCTGAGTACTCAAGTCAATTCCACTGATCTGAAATGAAGGTCTGTCTTTATTCCAATACCATGCTGTTTTGATAACTATTGCTTTGTAATACAGTTTAAAATTGGAGAAAGTAATACCTCCCATATTCCTTTCCCAAAGATTGCTCTGCTATTCGAGGGTGTTTGTTGTTCCAAATGAATTTCAGAAGTATTTAACCCACTTCTTTGAAGGATGTCATAGGTATCTTTAGAGGGATCACATTAAATCTGTACTATGCTTTGGGCAGTATTGCCATTTTAATGATGTTAATCCTGAAAACCCATGAGCACGGTATGTGTTTCCATTTCTGCATGTCCTCTCAACAGGTGGTGTTGGCACAACTGGTTAACCACTTGCAAACAAGTGAACTCAGACCTGAGCTAACATCATGTACGAAGGTAAAAAATAATCTAAATGGATTAAAGATCTTGATAATCAGACCTGAAACCATAAAGTATATAGAACAACACGTAGGTAAAACACTCCATGACATTGAGACTAAAGGCATCTTCAGGGGCCGGGTGGTGGCTCTGGAGGTAAGGTGCCTGCCTTGCCTGCACTAACCTAGGACGGACTGCGGTTTGATCCCCCGGTTCTCCATATGGTCCCCCGTGCCTGCCAGGAGCGACTTCTGAGCGAATAGCCAGGAGTAACCCCTGAGTGTCACGGGTGTGGCCCCCCAAAACAATAACAAAAACAAAAAATAAATAAAGGCATCTTCAAGGAGGAAACTGCACTCTTCAAACAAGTGGAAGCAGAGATTAACAGATGGGAATATATTAAGATGAAAAGCTTCTGCACTTCGAAGGAAATAAAGCCTAGGATACAAGAGCCACCCACTGAATGGGAAAAACTACTCACCCAATACCCATCAGATGAGGGACTAATATTTAAAATATACAAGGAACTGACAGAACTTTACAAGAAAAAGACATCTAAATTCATCAAAAAGTAGGGACAAGAAATGAACAGACACTTTGTAAAAAAAGAAATGCAAATGGACAAAAGGCACATGAAAAATGCTCCTCATCACTAATCATCAGGTAGATGCAAATCAAAACAACTATGAAGTACCATCTCACATCACAGAGATTGGCACATATCACAAAGAATGAGAACAAGCAGTGCTGGCGGGGTTGTGGAGAGAAAAGAACTCTTTTTCACTGCTGGTGGGAATGCTGTCTAGTCCAACTTTTGTGGAAAGCAATATGGAGATACCTCCAAACCCTGGAAATTGAGCTCCCATATCATCCAGTTATACCATTCCTAGGGATATACCCTATGAACACAAAAATACAATACAAAAATTCCTTCTTCACACATATATTCATTGCAGCACCATTTACAATAGCCAGACTCTGGAAACAACCATGATGCCCTTCAACAGATGAATGGCTAAAGAAACTATGGTAATATGAACAATGAAATATTATGCAGCCATCAGGAGAGATAAAATCATAAAATTTTCCTATACATGGGATCTATTATGTGGAGTGAAATAAGCCAGAGGGAGAGAGATAGATGCAGAATAGTCTCCTTCATTTATGGGTTTTAAGAAAAATAAAAGACATTTTTTCAATAATTCTCAGAGACAAAAGAGAGGAGGGCTGGAAGTTTCAGTTCACGACATGAAGCTACCACGAAGTGATGAGTGGAGTTAGAGAAATAACTACATTGAGAACTATCCTAACAATAAATGAATGAGGGAAGTAGAAAGCCTGTCTAGAGTAAAAGTGGGTTGGGGTGGGGAGGAGGAAGATTTGGGACATTTTTGATGGGAATGTTGCACTAATGAAGGGGGGTGTTCTTTACATGATTGAAATCTAACTACAATCATATTTGTAATCAAGGTGTTTAAATAAAGATATTAATAAAAAGAAGATGCAAGCTCAATTTCACCAAAAATTAATTTATTTTCAACACCTTTCTAAAGAACAAGTTATTTTCAAAGAGTGCTGCACATTTTATCTGGGGGTGCTCTAGGAATACAGAGAAACAGTCTTGAACCCTGTTTGGAAGGAGTGAGAAAGTTTTTCTCTTAAGTCTTTCCACTGGAATCCTAATTCCTGGTGCATTCAAGTATTGGAGAAAAATAAAATGCCTCCAAAAATAAGAGGAAGGAGGAAAGGATAAATCAGAAAAGCAAGAGAGTTCTGGGAAGGTGCAGTTAGCAGCTCCCAGACCAGGTTAGAATGGGATGAGGGACCCAGTTGACTGGACACTAACAGGGTACCCTGCTTCTGTCTCTATATGGGCTGACTACATTGAAGCTGAGTACTCTTTGCTGAGACGGCACAGATCTGGGCTATCAGCTGGCTTTTGTCATAAGAATTTTGGCAGGGTGACTATGGCAGAAATGCTTGTTCACTTTAGCTGGAACAGAATGAGGAGGAGGGGTCCCATTATCTGTTAGCCTCCCTCCTGACTCCTCCCTGGGTTTGAGTAAGGAGCATACACAGCCATCTTCTAGCGTAACCCTGGGGGATTTGGATTTTGGTCTGCCAAAACTAGTCCTTGGCGCTGTCCATTGTTCTTCTTTGCCAAACTGTTGTTTTTGTGCAAAAAGAGTGTGAGCTCACTGAGGATCTGCTTGGTTACTCTGACCTTGGCTCTGGAGAATGTTCTGGAGACCCTGTGTCAGAGTGCTGTGTTTGCTGTTGAGGCTTCATAAATGTTCGAGAGTTTTGGGTCAAGTTAGAAGACTCTGGGATCGCCCTAAACTGACTGCAAGAATTACCAACCAGGACATTTTGGAAATAGGAACTAGAATACCTAGGATCTAATTATCAGAGGTTTGGATTTTTGCTTCTAAGATATGTGTGCATGAATGCATATATATGTGCTTTTTTCATGTGTTCAGGTATATACAAATGTGTATGTGTGATAAAGAATATCACATAACCACATTGCATTGGAGCAGACATGTGGCTACAAGCTGTGATTCATTGAATCGCCTTCCTGTATGCCTGTAGTTATGGGAATTGCCTCTAATATCATCTTCCTATCTGCAGAATGAGTAAGTTTATGCCTATACCTCTGTGTCAGTGCAGAGGTGCAGGTCATCATGAGTAGCAAGGGTTCCATTTCTGTTCCCTTTCTCTGTCCTTTTTATCCTTAGGGAACCAGGAATTTCATCACCTGAAGTTATGCTTCTGACAGGGGTGCCTTCTTGTCTACTCTGTCTACTGTTTTAATGTCTCCTCTTTTTCTGGAAACAAATGGGAGTCGAATAACTTTTCCTTAAATCCACAGAACAGTGAAAGCGGTATGAGGTTACTCAGACTACATAATAAAGCAACATGGAGGGGGCTTTAACAAAATGAATTTTTTCATACTTATGGAGCTGGAGGTCAAATTGTCAGCCAGGTTGTTCCTTTCCTAAGGCCTGTTTCCTTGGCTTGTGTATGGCCACCTTCTCCGTGTCTTTATGTGACCCTCTACCTCAATCTTTATATGTTATTGTGTTCTCATAAGTTTCTATAAGTTAGGTCCATTCCATACCTCATTTTATTAAAGTTTCTTCTGAAAAACAGTCTCTACAAATACAGTCACCTGACAGTTGCAGTTGGAATAGCAACCAACTACAGTGCTGGCAGTTGGAATAGAAATCTAGGAATTTCCGGATATACCTAAGTTAAGCTACAAGTTGCACTCATGGCAACTTGTAGGGGAAAGCACAGAAGTTTAAGGTTGTGAGATCAAAGCAACTGTAGAACCCCATCCATCTTTACTTGTTCTTTGCGAACTAACTGGGCAGTCCTGTCCCAAGGCCCAGCTGGGCCTGACCATTGGCAGAGTTCAGTAATGTGTGGGCAACTACTTTCTCCGCTGAGGGTCCATGGAGTAAGTTTCCATTGCTGACACCTTGAAATGCTTTTGAGAGCTAATTTCTGCCTGTCAGCAGCTGCATTTCTTAATCAGCTGCTCATTCATTTCTCTAAAGGCTTCTGACACTTCTGACTAGCTCCAGGCTCTCCGTGTGGCATAGCCATCCCGGTGCTCCCACATTCAAGTGCGCTCACACCCTGGGGCTGAGCCAGCCTTCCCGACGCTTTCCATTATTCTCAGTCTTGAAATGGTGGGAGCAGGCATTTCAAAACCAGACTTCAGTTTTTGCAAACATTTTGGCATTCCTTTCTACCTATTTTTATTTCTTTCATATTTGGAAAGAGAAAATTCCCAGACATGTGCCTGGGAATCAAGCTGTTCTCAGGTCAGCCAGTTCCAGTTTCTTTGCTTCGACTGGGAGAACAAACAATGTTTTAGTTCCTTGAACTGTGGCTTCCTTACTGAGGAAACAAAGCTCACCTGCACCCAGAAGGCTCTCTTGGTGATCAATCTGACTCCCATAGTTGTTTCTGCATTCTTAAAATTTTTCAAACCAGTAGAGGCACCGAGCTCTGAACACAACTGTCCAGTGAAAGGTGGTTGGAACCTGTACCATGTCCCACGATTTTTATTGTCATTCTTTTCCCATGATTCTGGGTCTAGGTGCCAACTTCATCAGACTCTTATTTGGGATAATGAAAGTCACCCACTGAGGGATCTCTGGCCTCAATGTTCTAGGTTATCAGCTCACAATTGTCTATTCTCCCCAGGCACATTCCACAGGAGGCAGAGCTGGACTAAGCCTTTCCTGCCTGGATGCAAAGCCTGTGCTCTTTGCCTGCCTTTGGCTGTGCTTTGTGATGTCATCTGCAGGAGGAGCAGAAGACAACTTAGTCTTTTCCACTGTGAGGAGACAGCTTTGGGCAGCAACTGAATGCTAACTGACAGCACTCTCCCCTCCTTACAGCTCACACACACCCTCCAGCCAGGGGGTTTCTGTAACCTCCATCCATCAGCCAGATTGCCTGGGTGTGACAGTGAAGCAACCTAAAAAGTTTGTTTGGATTTTTAAACTTTCACTGCAATGTTTTCCCTTCTCGTGGGCCTTCCCCCCACCCCCCAGGGAGAGGAACCAGGGAAGCTAATTATCTCCTCTGGCCTTTTGCCCTGCCATGGGTGTGAGACAGGGGCACATTTATTTAATGAAGTCAAAGTATTGTTTTTTTTTTGGTTTTTGGTTTTTGGGCCACACCCGGTGACGCTCAGGGGTTACTCCTGGCTATTTGCTCAGAAGTCGCTCCTGGCAGGCACAGGGGACCATATGGGAAACCGGGGGATCGAACTGCAGTCCATCCTAGGTTAGCACAAGGCAAGGCAGGCACCTTACCTCCAGCGCCACCGCCCGGCCCCCCAAAGTATTGGTTCTTATTTTCAGCTAAAAACAAACATTGAAATGTCCATCCTAAACCCCTATCCCAAATGCAGGGAAATGGTCTGTTTCACTGGGAACAAGAGAGGTCCTAGGCAAGGGTTGAACTGGAAGAGGATGGAGTCTTGGTGGGGGTTGTGTGACCATTCAGTTCACTTTCAGTAGGGCCAGAGACAAGGTGGTGTCAGGCCCAGTGCAGAGCTTGGGTGAGTAAAGCTCAGAGGAACACAGGAAGGAAAAGTGAGGGAGGAAGGAAAAGTATCCTTTGTAACTCAGGGGTCACTTATGGATTAGAGCTGCTAGAGTCAATAAATGTCCTATAAGTCTTCTTTACCATCATCCTCTCTGGGGACCAGAGTGGTGGCACTAAGCCTTGCGCGTGATAGTCTAGGAAGGACCACAGTTCGATCCCCCAAGCATCCTATGTGGCCCCCAAGCCAGGAGCAATTTCTGAGCACATAGCCAGGAGTAATCCCCAAGTGTCACCAGGTGTGACCCCCAACCTCCCCCCCAAAAAAAAACCAAACAGAAACCATCATCCTCTCTGGGGCACCACCTTCTTCTTGTTCTGATATTGTGACCGAAGATGAGGTGACAAGTCTATTTACCTCATCATCCAGGGTGACTTCCTGTGCTGAAATTTGAGGCTGGAGTAGGATCAGGTTGAAGTAAGTTAAGTGTGGATACTTAGGCACATCCAAGGAGTATATGGTGTAAATGTCAGTAAATGTCAGAATTAGGCTACTCTGTTCTGTTCACCAGCGTTTGGAAATCTGAGGTCAGAGGAAATGCCACTTTGTCACCATCATGCAGCTGCCACACATCTGATGTGTCAACTACTTTCCTATAGCTGAGTCATTTCTGAGGACCCCAAATACTCTCAGCCCCTTCCCATCTTACTCGCCTCTTGCTCTCATACTCCAATTCTCTGACTCCCTCTTTCTGCCCTTTGCTGTCTTGTTATAGGATAGAGCAGTTGCCAGCCAGGGGTCTGGGGAACTGCCTGCCACTATCAGTGCACTCTTCCCTGATCCTTGAGTGTCCTGTCCTGTAAGGAGTGGGTGCTGGAACAGCAAGAAGTGGGCTTTATGAAGGAAATCCAGGATACTATGATGGGAAATGATTTATCTTCCCCTCCTTTATGGCTGGGGGATCCACACTCTGCAGGAGTGAAGACGAGAGAAGACAGGAAGGCAGAGGGCTCTGGCCCCAGAAGCAGGTGAATTTGTGTAGGGTGAGAAGTTTCCAGCCCTAAAAAACTAGGCTTGGTTTCCTGAGGGCTGTAGCGTGATCAATCACTGACATGGAAGAGCTGACATGGAAGGTACGAGAAGATAGGAAGCAAAGCCCAGGAAGCAAAGTTGACCCAAGTGCAGCAGGTTCCAAGGTCCCTAGTACTCTCGCGCCTCATGCGGCTCTGTTTTGAAATTGTCTCAAGTCAGTGAGGACAGAATATGAGGCACAGGATGTAATTGGTACAGACAAGTATGCAGAGAATTAGAATATTTCTGTGGTCCTGATTGACGGCTGTTTTTCTTTCTTCCCCAAGAGGTGGCCAGAATATATTACTTAGCATTAGAAGATGTGATGAATCCTACATACAATTTCTTTGGGGGGTCACATACAGTTATGCTCAGGGCTTACTCCTGGCTCTGTGCTCTGATGCTGAGGAACCATATAGGGTACTGTTATAAAATTCTGGTAAGCCAAGTTCCCTACCTGCTATAACCATGCTCCAGTCTCCTATATATTGACCATAGGAGGTGCTGAAGAGTGTTGGGGCTTAAACCTTGCTAGAACTAGTCCCCTACCCACTATATTATAACTCTGACCCATTTATATTCTTATAGAGAAATAAAGTCTCATTCTTATTTTACACTATATGAAATTCAATTTCATTTGATACTTGTGTGTTTAAATTTGCATATTAGATACATAGTTGTACATATATGAGGGGCTTCCTAGGGGGCAATATATAAGTTCTAGTGCAATAAAGACACAGAGAAGACACAAAAATATCATTTAGTCAATGAGGTGAAGCATAATTTCTCTGATGGAATCTAAAATTTAGGCCTTGACCAGAGAGTCGGGCAAAGAGAACACATGATATGGGAGTATGAAAAGGGGGGGAGCAATAGCAGGACTTCTAAGAGACAAGCTTCTGAGATGCCAGAGGACACAGTCACAGTGACTGGGAAAAATGCAAGGGTGCATCATGGGAAATGCCAGTCAAGGGAAGGAAAGAATGCTTTTGGCCCAGACTCTTAGGGACATGGAAGATAGAAATG
>PVKC010001220.1:0-53015 GCA_004027635.1 Crocidura indochinensis | reverse complement strand
AGAACGCAGAATGGTATCACTCATCTATGGGTTTTAAGAAAAATGTAAGACATTCTTGCAACAATAATAATTTTCAGACACAAAAGAGAAAAGAGCTGGAAACTCCAGCTCATTTCATGAAGCTCACCACAAGGAATGATGAGTTTAGTTAGAAATAACTACATTTTGAACTGTCCTAAAAATGAGAAGGTATGAGGGAAATGGAGAGCCTGTTTAGAGTACAGGCAGGGGTTGGGTCGGTAGGAGGGAGATTTGGGACAATGGTGATGGGAACGTTGCACTGGTGATGGGTGGTGTTCTTTACATGACTGAAACCCAAACACAATCATGTATGTAATCAAGGTGTTTAAATAAAATATATTAATTTAAAAAAAGAAACTGTGTTAAGCAAATACTATGATGCAAGTGATTATATAAGCTGTATTCGAAATATTAATAATTTAAAATTAATTTGTTCCATTTTCTACATAGTAATGGAAGTTTAATTGCATAATAGAAAAATATCAACATCTCTAAAAAAGAATTATAGTCATCTTGGCTAAACCTCCACCATTATAGGATCAGTTTCAAATAGATTTTGTAAACCTGCAATTATAATTTTTATAACCTTCAATTATTCCTCAAAGCTTTCATTACAATTGACTCTTTAAATCATCGTGTTTATAAAACATCTGATTATTTATGTGTGGCAGTATTTTACATACTACATTAGCTACATTTTCATATCATTTAACTATTCTTACTTCATTTCTAGACTTTTGCAATTCTATATAGAGACTATGTATCCTGTTGCTAAACATGAAGCAGGACACCACTGCAAAACTAGCTTTGACTACATTAAACTAATTTCTATGCGAGATTTATTTGACTGTTGCTTATTCATTGTTAATGGTAGTAAATGTTTCATACATGACATTAAGATCTGTCTTTTCTAAAATTTAAGTAAAGGAATCAAGTCAGTGTGATCTTTGAGAATTACCTAATTGAATCCAGACTTATCCTCTAATCTATATAAAAACATAAAAGTAAAAGTTAATTAATTTTCTAATCATGCTGATAATACTAAACTGCAAGTTTTTTATTTTATGTTTTCTTTTTTCACTTTTAAATGCTTCTTCACTTTTAAATGCTCAATCATCATATACACCAAAATGTTATATTTATGAAGTGCTACTTTATATTTTATATTCACAAACATCTAGAAAATAATTTTGACTTTGCCTTTATATATGACTATATAACTGGATGTTTAAATTGAATATTTAGTTAACTAAACATTATCATACAGTTATAAAACATTTTATTTTAAATTTAATTTTCATTCATTTTACTGTGCACCAAAAATATTCTGAGTAAGACATTTTAAGCATGCAATTTCATATACTATTATGTATAAAATAAAATTTTAAACAAATGAAACAGCAAAGGGTATACTATACCACTCATAAAATAGTAATAATTACAATTGGAAATTGAGTAGTAATGGCAAGGAAAGAACATGCAGGATATTTAGTAATAGAGGTCAGTTTTATTAGCAGAAGAATAAAAATCAAGGTTTATGAAGATGAATACAGTCTAAATAGGTCAATAATGGGTCAGAATCTATTCCCACATCCTTATTCATTCCTGTTTTCTTGCTTATATTTCAAATAGTCAAATAGAAAGAAAGTGGTTAAAGAGTAATAGTTCTTTTGTCTCACATACCAAGTGTTTTCATTACCATATCCATTATAAATGGTTAACTTTTATTCTTTGGATAGAAAATTTAATAAATGAACATCTAGCAGCACAAGCATTGGGTTGGCTCTTGACGTAAAAGCAAAATATAGATGAAGATGATATTTTGAGGATTGGAAATGTTGTCATCATAGTTCAGAATTTGTTTTATAGGTATAAAGACAAATTATAATTGGACATATCTATCTGGTGAAAACAACAGATTCTCATAAAAAATTTGACATGATACACTGACATTGCAGCTTAGAGTAAATCTCTGAAGGACTATAATTTAAGAGAAACCATACTATAAGCCATTAAAGATTATTATTTAAAGAGGTGTATTGGTAAAACAGAATAATAAAAATAATTGTGGCAATAAAATGAGCTTAAAAATTACATTAGGAAGTCCTGGAGTGATACACAGTGGTAGCGCATTTGCCTTGCATGCATTTGAACCAGGAAGGTCCTGAGTTAGATTCTCAGCATCCCATATGGATTATTGTCTGAGCAATTTCTGAGAACAGAGCTAGGAGTCATGGAGCACCATTGGGCCCATAAACCAAAAAAATAAGTAAATCACAATATTAGTACATATTGAAGTTGCTAATATATAAAGTATATCCTTTGCTAAAAAAAATAATATATTAGTTAAATGAAAACATTATAGAGGTGGGAGCAATTGCTTAGTTATAGGGCATTTGCTTTGCACACAGCGAATCCAGGAGGGACCTTGGTTCAATCCCCAGCATTCCATATGGTCCCCTAAGCCAGGAGTGACTTCTGAGCTCATATCAAAGAGTAACCCCTGAGTCTCATTGGGTGTGGCCCAAAAAGCAAAAACAAAGAAAAAAGGGCATGCGCTAGCCTAAGACTGACTGGGGTTCGATCCTGCTGTATCCCATATGAATATATGTATATATATACATATAAATATTGAAGACATGTAGCCTAAGAAGGAAATGAAAGATGGAATTCTCAGCCCAATTATGTATATATATGAATAATAATAAAGTTATTGGGGACCAAGTGGTAGCACAGCAGGTAAGGCGTTTGTCTTACACAAGGCCAACCCAGGCTCAATCCCTGCCATCCCATATAGTCCTTGAGCCTACCAGGAGTAATTTCTAAGTGTAGAGCCAAGAATAGATCTGAATACTGCCAGATTTGCCCTACCCCCCAAAAAATGAGGAAAACATAAAATTATTATTAAAATTGACTTTTCTCATTATACAAGTTGTCTCATTATACAACACCTAGAAGAAAGACCAAATTTAACTAATACATAGAGATGACTATGTGCATGCCTGTCCAGGGGTCTCAAACACAATTTACCTGGAGGCCGCAGGAGGCAAAGTCGGAGTGATACCTGAGTGCAAAATCAGTAGTAAGCCTTGAACATTGTGGGGGTGTGACCCATACAACTAAAACAAAACAAAACAAAACAAAAAGATTCCTCTAGGGCAGGGCCACAAAATGTTGTACAGAGGGCCTATTGTGGCCCACGGGCCTCAAGTTTGAGACCCCTGCCAGTGTAAACCCTTCTATTTTCCTATTTCATAGTTTTAGAAATATCATCCTGAATATATTATCAAATTAGTAACTGGAAATTAACATTAAAATTTCATGATATTGAATTCAATCAAGAAATAACAGGGCCAGAGCAGTAAAACACTAGTAGGGCTTTTGCCTCGCATGCAGACAACACATAACAGACCCGGATTCAATCCCCGGCATCCATATGGTCCCCTGAGCCTGCCAGGAGTGATTTTTTTTAATTCCTAGATTCTTTTATTTACTATTTTAAACTTTTATTGTGGCCGAAGTAAATTACAAATCTTTCACAGTAATAATTAAGGTACATACTGACAATGAATCAGGGTCATTCCCACCACCAGCGATATACTCCCTCAACCCTGTTCCCAGCATGCATCCCATATCTCCCACTTTATCCCCCAGAATACTAGTATAACTGGTCCCCACTTGTACAGCTGCTGTGGATTAGGAATAGAATCTGTTGTTGTTGACTTTGGGTTTGATGTTCAGGTCTGATCATTTTTTATTTCCACTAAATGTTCATATAAGTATATGGACCCAGTACCATTCATTTTTCCCCCTCAGTTTATGAGGCTGAACAAGATGATTCAAGCACTGTGGTTCTGTTGGAGATATAGGAAAAGAAAAGGGAAGAGAGAAAAAAACTAGGAGGAGTCCATTTAGGTGTTATAAGTATCAATTTAGAAGAGGGCAGGAAAGAAAGAAGAAAAAGGTAACAAAACAAACAAAACAATAACAAACAAAAGCCAACAAAATGATAACAAGAAAAATACAAAAAAATACTATAAAATCAAGACAAACAAACAAGAAACCAAAACCAGCAATTATGAAAAAGACAAAAAATAAAACAGACCAACAAAAATAACAAAAAAAAGATCAATAAACCCCAATCAGCAACTACATAAAAAGGTTTGTGCTTCTTCTTATTTATTTATTCATTTATTTTATTTAGTTATTTATTTTTGCAAAGTCATAGTAAGTTTTGAGGAAGTTAGAAAGGGGATTCCCTTGGTCTAAGAGATTTTGGGTTTCTCCCCTTGAAGCATGCTATCATGAGAACAACTACAGGCTCCATACACCCACTTTTTCTCTCCCCAAGATGTGTTTATGGTGCCAGGCATCTTTCCACTCAGTTGTGGATGATATTATCAGGCCTCTCTAATTTGATATATTGGTATTTACAAAGGTTATAGAATGTAGCCTAGGAATAGTCTTTCTTTATAGTTCTAGAATTTCTGTTCCATCACTGCTGTTGTAATAAGACTTATAATTGATGGTCTTGGGTTTTGCACAGATCCTAAGGCAAAGCCTGAAGTAAGTTTTTTAAATTATAATTCCAGAAGTTTTATTCTGTCACAGTTGTTACAGTCAGACCTCTGGGATTGGAGATCTTGGTTTTTGTATAGATCCTAGGCCAAAGCCTAGGCAAGGGTCTTTTTTATTGACCCCAGGGGAAGTTCTGCCCAGTATTGGGTGTCAATGTCAGTCTTCAATAGTTGGTAAACTTGGTTTCTGCATAGGTCAAAGGGTGACATGTCTTCTGATTTCATCTTACCATTAGGACATTCTGCTCTTAGATCAAGTTATTGCTGCTTCCTTTTTGTCAGGATGTCATATCAAAACTGGTGTAAGTTAGTGTTAGAGAGGTATTAAAATTTTCCCAGGGGGATTCTAGTTCCTGCTGCTGTTCCTGGTGCTGCTGGGGAATGTTGTCGGTTCTATGTCTGAGGTCTAGGTCTCAGAATTGGATGGTCGCAGTCAGGTCACATGGAGTCTAAGTTGGGTCCACATGACACATGTTCAGGGTGGGAGGAACCCTTGTATTAAAAAATGTATAGGTTCTGGGGGCCGGGCTGTGGCACTGGAGGTAAGGTGCCTGCCTTGCCTGCGCTAACCTAGGACGGACCACGGTTCGATCCCCCGGTTCCCCATATGATCCCCTGTGCCTGCCAGGAGCGACTTCTGAGCGAATAGCCAGGAGTAACCCCTGAGCATCACAGGGTGTGCCCCCCAAAAAAAAACCCAAAAAAAATGTATAGGCTCTTATCTCTAGTAGAAAAGAGCTTCTTTCTATACATAACCCCTCCTTTATTTTTTAGTATGCCTTTGCAAAAAGGAATGGTGCCATATTATATTGCTAGTACATTTCGGGTAAGAATGTCATGCTACAGAATCTTTGTGCCCTGGTTTGACCTGAGCTTTCATCCCAGGCAACACTTTTGTTTGTATGTTTTTGTACCAAGCAGAGACAAAACAGGTGAAGTTAAAGAGAAAAAAAAAACATGAGTATATACTAAAAGAAATAAATAAAAATGAATTTAAGAAAGTAATTAAAGAAAAAAAGGTGTTTAAGGGGCTACCTTACATTTAGAAATATACAAACTAGGAGGAATTGTTATAGAGGTATTAAACATATATAGGAATTACAGGCTTCCCCATTGTCTTTTTTTGGTTGGTTGGTTTTGGTTTGTAGGTCACACCCATAGTGCTCAGGGGTTACTCCTACTCAATGCTCAGAAATCGCTCCTGGGGGGCTTGAGGGATGCCGGGATTAGAGCCACCATCCTTCGGCATGCAAGGCAAACACACTGCCTCCATGATATCTCTACATCTCCCCCCTACTAATTCTTTTGAGATATTCTTGTTGAGGGGCCAAATCCATGGCACATTTTCATCACACATTGTGGTCTTTTTGAGTTTGAGAAGTGATTTGCAGCCATAAAGGATCAGGTAGTGTCCTTGGGCTGGGGATCCTTCTGGAGATGAAACGATAGCATGCAACCGTTGACATTTGGGAGTGTGAGAAGGGCCACAAAGTTTGAGTCAGTAGAATGTTGGTTTTTGTTTCTTGCCAACGCATGATATTTGGGGCTGAGAGGGTTTTGTTGCTTTGGGTGCTGGGTGATGGTTTATTGGGCTCAGAACCTAATGGGTTAAGAACTGAGTATAAAGAGAGTTAAATAAGGAAGGATTGGGGGATGAGAGGATAGAAAGATTTCTGAAGGGAAGAGCAGGGGATAATATATAAAAAGGGCTATATATACCTTGGACATGGATTGTTTACATTTTAGATTTGGCAATCAGAGAAGTATCCACTGTCTACAAACTCATACCCATGTAAAACAAACATTAGAGGTCTATTCCTGGATTGTTGTTGGAGGCCTGACCCTCAAAGACTGGGTTTGAGCTCTTAAAAATACCAAAAAAAAAAAATAATAATAATAAAATAATTGAGATAAGGGGGCCGGGCAGTGGCGCTGGAGGCAAGGAGCCTGCCTTGCCTGCGCTAACCTAGGACGGACCGCAGTTCGATTCCCCGGTTCCCCATATGGTCCCCTGTGCCTGCCAGGAGAAATTTTGAGCGAACAGCCAGGAGTAACCCCTGAGCGTCACCGGGTGTGGCCCAAAAACCCAATAAATAAATAAATAAATAAGTAATAATTGAGATAAGAAAAGATAAGTAGTTAGCTGATATGCAGATTAGGAGAGAAAGGAGGGGAAAACAAAAGATAAGAGAGAAGACAAAAGAAGAATAAGTAAGTACTGTAAAAATAAGCTTAAAAAGATTGGGCTGTGGGTAGGAACCTCAAGAACCGTAAAGACTCTATCCTAGACCCTGACCTATGACCAGCACAAATACCAAGATCGCTAGCTACAATGCCTTGATTTTCTCACACACAACTGAGAGGAAAGTTTCCTGGCATCACAAAAAGTCTTTGAGACGGGGTATGGGTATATATGGAGCCAGGGGTTGATCCCATGATGGTATGCTTCAAGGATGGAGAAACCCTGAATCTCTTAGGCCACGGGAATTCCCTTTCTTCCCCAATGCTTACTTACTGTGCCTATGCAAAAAAAAAAAAAAAAAAAGTGGTTGGAAAATCAAACCCTGCCAATCTAGCACCCCTACTTTTTCTGTTTTATTTTGATTTGTTAGTTTTTAACTATATTTTCCTTCACTTTTTTCTTCCACTTTTCTCTTTCTTTTTCACTCTTGTGGTTATTATTTGGTGATTTATTTTCATTTTATGTTTATTTGACGTGTGCATTTTTTTCTTTTTTCTTCCATTTTTTCCTCTCTTTTTTTGGTAGTTGTTACCAATTTTTTTTCTCCCTTTTTCCTTATCCTTTTTATCTCCAATAACGATGGAATGGATGCTCAGTCTACAACAAGCTGTAAAATGGAGACTAGTTGCACTAGCATTCTGGGCGGTAACGGAAGGAGATATGGGATACATGCTGGGAACAGGGGTGGAGGGAGGACAGCACTGGTGGTGGGAATGCCCCTCATTCAGTCTCACTATGTACCATAAATGATTCAGTGAAAAATTTGTAATGCACTTTGGTCACAATAAAAATTAAAAATAAAAAAGATTGGGCTCGTGTATCTGTGTTGGAGAGTTTTCTGTTTTCAAGGTTCTTTCTCACTGACAGGAGTGGGCTTTGCTAAATAAAGATTTCAGGGTTACATATAGGCTGGAGCTTTTTAGGAGCAACAGTTTTTGCATCTAGGGTACTAAGCAGTGTGATATGAGGACTATAAGCTGTGACTACCCTTAATAGTATTGATCACTGCATCTTAAGTATATTGGCACTTTTCCTAAGGATCAACTGACCATGAGGGCAGTATTAGACATAGATTGAATTGGTGAAGAAAAGAAAAGAAGGGAAAGAAGAAGCAGAAGAAAAAAAGAAGGAAATAGAGAAAGAAGAAAATAGAAAGGTAATAATTTGCAGAAACATGTTTGATGATTGGGACCTGTAACATAGGTCTGTGGTGTACCATTGACTGTTCCAGTGGTCTGAATGATCACGTGCTTATTTCCTATAGAAGACATAAACAAAAGGAAGTGGTTAAATTAGAGTATTTTATCGAGAGATTGTCATAATGAACACTGTATACGGTATCCAGTATGATTCAACACAAAGGTTTAAAATTAGGATGTCCATTTTTTGTTTTCAAGGGCCACTGTGAACAAAGAAGCTGAAGTGCTATCTTATTCCTGGTAAAAATTAAGGCACTAAAACATATTGTTAGTATTCACCACAGTGGGTGTCCCAGGGTTCCAATTATATTTTGTATCTGATTCTGTGAATAAATACATTAGGATATTATTATAGATCTTTGTATTTAGAAGTTGATTATGTACCTGTTCACTCTAAACCACTATTTCCATCTTTGCTGGTCTCTGTTGTAATGGATATTCGCAATTTTGTGTTGCCTCCTTCCACTTCATTTGAACACTTTTTGTTATAGTCTGGCATCTACTGGGTTTGGAGTTTCTACATTTTCTACCCTTGTATCTTTTCATGGAGTACTATATGTGATTGTGGTATATATTCTAAATACCTCAAAGAACTGCTCTCATTCTGTATTTATCCTTCTTCTGGCTTACTTCATTTAAAATTTAAAATGTAAAATTTTGTTGATATATCCATGTTGCTGCAAAATTCATGATTGTATTATTTCTAACTGCTATGTAGTGTTCTATCATGTATAAATGCCACATCTCATGATCCACTCATCCGTTGTTGGGCATCAAGGTTGGTTCCCAATCTTGGCTATTGTGCTGATTGCTGCCATAAATAGTGGAGCACATACATACTTTGGAATGAATATCCTTTCGATTTGAGAATAGATACCCAGAAGTGTGATTATTGGGTCATATGACAGCTCAATTCTGAGTGTACTAAGCATTCTCCATACTGTTTTCCATAAGGGTTGGACCAGGTAGCATTTTCACCAGCAGTGGATAAGGGTTCCTTTCTTAACACATCCCCACCAAAAAAGATTGGATTTGTTAATTTTGATGTGTGCCATCCTCACATCCTTACTGGGGTAAGGTGGTAGCTCATTGTCTTGATTTGGATTTCCCTAATGAAGAGTGCTGATGAACATGTTTTCATGTGTCTCTTGGCCAAGTGCTGGTCTTCATTGAAAAAGTGTCTATTATTTTTCTATGGCTTTATTAGGTTTTGTGTAGCTCATCTTTCTGAGTGCTTTGTATATCCTAGATATCAACCCTTTATCTCATGTGTCGAGTGTAAAAATAGTACCCATTCTGTTAGCTGTCTTCTAGTTTTAGCCAGTGTTTCTTTTGCAATGGAGAAACTTTTTAGTTTAATGCAGTCCCATTTACTTAGGTTTGATGCTATTACTCTTGCCATTGGCAATCTATCATCAAATTTTTTGAGGTATAAGTTTTGAAGTGTTCTTTCTATTTTTTCCTCAATGAACTTTATAGATTTGGATCTGATTTTAAGGTTTTTAATCCATTTTGAGTTGATTTTTGTGTAGAGAGTGAGGTACAGATCAATCTTTAGTTTCTTACAGGTGGTTATCCAGTTGTTCCAATACCATTTGTTGAAGAGACTGTCCTTGTTCCATTTCAGGTGTTTGGATCCTCTGTCAAATATTAGTTGACTGTATGTTTGTGGGCATATCTCTGGATATTTTTTTCTAACCTATTGGTCTGATGCTCTATCTTTGTTCCAGTACCATGCTGTTTTGATGACTATAGATTTATAATAAAGCTTCAGGTTAGATAAAGGAATGCAACCCAGATTCATTTTTTTTCAGTATGGATTTGGCTACCCTCGGTCTTTTTTGGTTCGAGATGAACTTTATAATTTATCATTATAATTCTTTAAAAAATGATGTCTGAATGTTCTCTCTCTATATTTCTCTCTCACTCTGTATGTGTCTCCCTCTCTCCTCTATTGCTCAAGTAAAAAACAAAATAAAATAAAATAACAAATTCATTTTAAATAACAAAAGCTAAAATCTCATGGGTAAATTATTCCCAAAGGTAGTCTCAATGATCCCATTTATTTCACTTGTTCTTTATCTAATTTTATTCCTCATATCAAGAGGCAGAGTATACTTTCTTCAAAGTTGTAAATTATTTATATAAAAATATTACTTTGTGCCTTCTGGGTCCAAGACTTTAAGAATCCTTGAAATCTATTTATGTTCTTTAGATCCACCTCCCATATTTTATGGAAACTGATTTAGTCACATGTAAGAAAACAAATTGATGAGAGCATGTTGGACATTCTTGTCTCAGTTAAATTCCATCTGAGTTTGATGTTCAAGCAAGTCCAAAGAACACCAGAAAATTCATATACTATGCATAGACTACTCACAACACTGTGAGAAATAGCCATTGTTTATTGCTTTTAAGTACTAAGATTTTGAGTATTTGTTATGCATCATTAAATAACTGATACAACTTTAGAAATATTAACAAATATGATTATCCTGTCATTACAAGATGTATTGAAAATTACTGTACCACTAAGCCACATTCTTTTACAAAATAAGTAATACATCCCAACTTCAGAGTAAATACTACTTAATAAAATGCAAACTAAAACTTCATAGGTATGATGGGTAAATTTTTAACATTCTTCATTTTCTTTAAATCTAGAAAGGTATAAGATAAATAAGACTATGTTTGATCATAATATGTAAGTATCATCCATTTTAATGATCTGACCTAGAAGTTTGAAAAATATCTCCCTTTTTAATGGCAATTTTTATTTATTGAAATGGAATATTATTTTTATAATAGCTCTTTTATCTTTTAATATTTGAAGACTTTATAAAAGATTTTGAGGTTTTTCAAATGAGAAAGTTTGTGGTTTCTTGTAGTTCTGTCATATTTTTTTATATTCTCTTTTAACCCACTATTTAATTCACTTTTCTTCTGCTGTCCATTTATTTCTTCCCTTACACACTTCAAAGATAAATAAAAAAGAAAGTAAATAACAAAAACAGTTTGATGAATGTATCCCACAGATGTATTCCAGAGTTAGTAATATCATATTCACAGTCATGGAGATAAAAGAAAAAATATATTTATTACAGAGCCTTGCTTCTGTCCAAGTTTCATCTAACAGAGACTTCTTCTTTACTTCAGTTGTGATTGATGTCCTGCATTTTTCTCCTGTAAGTGTATATAAAAAGATGATAAAGATAGAAATTGATGGATTTTTTTGAAATTTATTTTATCTTATTTCCTCTCCATTCTCCTCTTTTTTATTTTACTTCCCTTCCTTTTGTTGTTGCAATAATGAGGGGCATACACAAGTTGGCATGTAGTACCTGCTAGGTATTAGCACTTTTCAATTATAGTGCTTGCATACATTTTTCTTATATTGGCTTGTTATAAGTCTGTGTGGTCCTCACAAAACTTCTGTGCTTAGATGTTTACATCTCAAACATGCTCAGAGAAGATCATGCTCTTTAGTTGTAATGTACTCACACATATGGTTATGAACTAGAAACAAACACTCTTCAGCTGTTCAGAAGTCCCAGACAGCAGAGTAATGTACATGGTGGGCAACACTAGGAAATAAACTCTGTCTCTATGTTGTAAGGGAAGCATAGTTTAAGCTATTCCTGCAATGTAAAGTCATAAATGTTTAATCTTATGCACCGCATCAAAAATTAGAACATGTTTTAGGATTAAAATTTATTTTGATGGTAAGTCCTATTGATTACTCAAAGAACATGAAGAACAATCCAAAAGACAAAATGGTTGTCACATGTTGTCATGGAGTTTTATTCCTGGGACAACATTGTAGAGGAGGTATATTTATGGAAGTAGGTTGAGATTGGGTAGATTTTGTGTGTTTCAAAACGTGAAATTGACTAATTTTCGTTTTGTTTGCTTTTGGCGACACCTGGCAGTGCTTACAGGTTACTCCTGGTTCTGATTAGAAATCACTCCTGGCAGGCTCAGGCTGAGGGACAATATGGGATGCCGGGAATCAAACCCTGTTGGTGGCATGCAAGGCAAATGCCTTATTCACTGGGCTAATTGAATATGTCAGCAGCCTCATTTGCAGAAGCAATTCTGCTATTTTCGCATATATATATATAATTAGAATGATGTTCATGGTATACAGACAACCTTGGGTAAATGGAAATTTGTGGGGTCCACTTCTCAAACAGTGGAACTGAACAGTGAGCAACAGTAAGTCTTAAAACTTTGAGGCCAGAGAGATAGCACAGCTGTGTAGGGCATTTGCTTTGGACTCTTCTGACCCAGGATGGACCTGGGTTTGGCCCCCAGAGCATGCCAGGAGCAATTTCTAATTACAGAGCCAGGAATAAACCCTGAGAGTGGCCGGGTGTGGTGAAAAGACAAAAGAGAAGAGGAGAGGAGAGGGAGGGGAGGGGAGGGGAGAGGAGGAGAGAGGAGAGGAGAGGAAGAAAAAGAAACAAAAACTAACTCAAGGCAGCATTAAAAAATATACTAGACAAAATCACAAATTATATAAAGCAAATCTTAAAAGAAATTTGACCTTTAGACTAAATGTTTTTATTTTTGGATTTCGTCTTATTTGTTTGTTGTTTTTTAAAGTTTCTTCATTTTCTTATATTGCAATGTGTATGAAGAAATCTTTCATAGCTTTGGAACATTGGAGAAAAATGTTATCCTCACAACCTGATGCACAAGCAGCAGGTTCAGTTTAGTGGCTTGGTCAGTAACTAGGCCTCTTGTATGTTGGACAGTGCCCTTACTGTGTCCATGACTGGAACATCCCCTGGTCTATTTGGGGCTCTAAAGTTTAATCATCTCAAGACTAGGATCATGTTTCCTTTAGAACACCTCTCCCTCATTCCTCCAAACAATCTCATTACCTTAAGTCCTAGATTGAATGTATATTAATGGACTTAAAGGATATTGTATTTAGTAAACCAAGCTGAGATTATATAGAAACAAAGACAAGAACATAGGATTTCACTTATATGTAGTATATTGGTTAAGTTAGAAAAGTTAATAAAATGAAACAAAAAATATTTTGTATGCTAAGTTCAGAATGGAATAAAAAAGCGGAGTATTTAGATTGTGACAGTGAGATAATTTTGTGGTGAGGAACAGAATTGGATTTTTATTAAATATGTTGATGTACATGTTTTCTTCAGTGAAGATACCAGAAATATATAAAAAATTATAGTGCAACAATACTTAAATTATAAGTAAAAATTAAATAAATATAAAATAAAGGCACAACTATTAAAATTGTGTCAACTCTATAAAATGGCAGAGGAAAAACAATTCAAATTTTGACATAGAAAAATGATGTAAGTGAAGCTTAAGAAAAGAGAAGAAATGAAGATTTTTAGATATTTTTGTATATCTTACTAGTGAAATAAATTAAAAGAAGAACAAAATTTTTGGAGATATCTTGTACAAGACATTATCAGATTACATTTTTGCTCTCCTATGTAAATGATTATTTTAAATACACATGAATTTTAAAGGAGTTTAGAATTCTGAGTATATAATAAATATGTCATAGATTATAAAAAAAGAACTGTCCCTTGACTTATCTATTTTATTGAAACCATTGTAATTTTCTTTATTTTTTGGGGGGGCCACACCCAGTGACACTCAGGGGTTACTCCTGGCTATGCGCTCAGAAGTCGCTCCTGGCAGGCACGGGGACCATATGGGAACCGGGGGATCGAACCGTGGCTAGCGCAGGCAAGGCAGCAGGCACCTTACCTCCAGCGCCACCGCCCGGCTCCCCCATTGTAATTTTCAAAGTCCTTCATAGTTGGGTTTTAGACATACAATAAATCAGGGCCTATCTCACCATCAGTGCCCACTCCCTCCAACAATGTTCCCCAGTTATACTAGCCAGCTGGAGGATAGGGTATGTGTGTTAGTATAATTGGCTGATTTTAAGTTTCGATTGTTCAAGTTTAAGTGTCTTGATTCCATTGTTGCTGCCTTAGGCTTAGATATTTAGTTTTGTCTTTTTTGAATACTACCAAGCACCAGAGACCACTTTGCTCCTGACTCCCATACTTTTATATTTGTGTTTCTTCTCTTCCACTCAGTTTTTTCCTTCTCCTCACTATTATCTGGGATCAAGGGTGTTCAAGATAACACCTAATTATACTATTGTGTTCCTTTATGCAGTTATTATAATTACCACATATAAATAATACGATTTTGTATGTACCCCTCTTCTGGCTTACTTCAATTAACATGTTATCTTCCAGTTCCATCCTTGAATATAGAGAATTTGAGTGAGATGGGCAATTTAGACAAGTCAAAAAACTATCAAAAGTGGCCTGAAATGATGACTTTTATTTCTTAGTAATGAGAAACTTTATATCACTTATAAGTAAATGTTACTTTGTGATATATTAGCTTCCTAAATGTTTGTTTCCTAACATTGTAATGACTTGATCTTTGTTTGTATATAGACTTAGACATTTTCTGTCAATTTAAAGTGATATATATCATTATTTTTAGGCATATGATAAAATATGTAAATTAATTGCTGCCATTTAATCATTTTATTGATTATGAAATAAATTATTTAATAACTAATTAAATTTTGTAGCCATTTATTAATTTATTTATATTAAAAGGTTAAAAATTACACTAGGGGGCCGGCGAGGAGACGCTGGTGATAAGGTGTCTGCCTTTAAGCAGACAAGCGCTAGTCAAGAAAGAACTGCGGTTATTCCCTCCCGCGTCCCATATGGTCCCCCCAAGCCAGGGACAATTTCTGAGCGCTTAGCCAGGAGTAATCCCTGAGCATCAAATTGTTGTGGCCCGCAAAACCAAAAACAAAAAAAAATTACATCAAAAGAAAGTAGCTGGGGCCCGGGAGATAGCATGAAGGTAAGGCGTTTGCCTTTCATGCAAAAGGTCATCGGTTCAAATCCCGGTGCCCCATATGGTCCCCCGTGCCTGCCAGGAGCAATTTCTGAGCATGGAGTCAGGAGTAACCCCTGAGCACTGCCGGGTGTGACCCAGAAACCAAAAGAAAGTAGCTGTGAAGAATATTTGGGATAATGTTTTTTGAGTTTGGCATATGCCTAAACATAAAAATAGGAGAAAACTTAATTGATCTTAAGACTAGCTTTTTAAAAACAAATAACTTTTAATATACCTGCAATGCTTATTTATATTAAATATACTAATTCCTTTTATTTACCTGAAAACTTTCAATCATTACAGACTGGTTACTTTTTCTATGTCAATCTGTTTCTAAATGTGGTTTCAGTTTTTATATTTTTTCACAAGAGAGCATAAATTTAAGTAATTTTAGGACAACCACATACCTCAGTATATTAAATTAAAAAGTGCTTCTAAAACCAAATCAAGGGGCATTACTGAATGTATCAGTAGCAGTAAACTGACTATCTCAATGTTTTGGGACTGACTCATCTAGTACTGTGTATCAGTACTGTGAACCAGCCCAAATATCACGGTAAATAATGCATACCAATAAATCAAAAGGCAGATGCTGAATAAAAAGAAGTACTATAATATTATGTACTTGTGATTAAACATTCTAAGGTGTACCATGGAAACGTAACCTGGATCGATTTTGGTTTCCTAGACTCTCATTTATATATAACAGAGTTTTAGAGATTTAAAAATAGATATGTTTTACCCTAATGATTCATTCAGTACTCAGTTGAATACATATTTGTCTATTTTGTTAGTTAAACACAATGTAATCTTAAATTAATTTGTAATTCAGTATAGTTGCACTATTTATATTCAATATATTATCTTCAAACTTATTGCTCACATAATCATAGAAGTGACACATTATAAATTAATTTCAGTAAAGGGCTATCTTAAAAATGTCCACTTAAAAGGTGATTGTATCATTATAAAATTTGTTTTCCTGGACCCAGAGCGGTGGCACAATGGTAGGGCATTTGCCTTGCACACGGCTGACCTAAGATGGACTGTGGCTCAATCCCCCAGCATTCCATATGGTCCCCCTAAGCCAGGAGAGATTTCTGGGTGCATAGTCAGGAGTAACCCCTGAGCATCACCAGGTATGACCCAAAAACCAAAAAATAAGAAAAAATGTTGTTTTCCTGACATGAAAAATACAGTAATACTTTTAATATTTAGAATATTAAAGAATGAGTGAATTATTAGATTTAAGAAGACTTTTATGTATAGTTTTGCTTTATGCATGGTGTCAATAGTGCATATATGTGTGTATGTAATTTACATGCATGAGTGTATGTTAATTTATTTATATATCATATGTAACAGTAATTAAGAAATGAAAATTGTATTATAACAAATTTTAGTAAGTTGATTAATTAGTTTCTCTAGATGCCATTTTTATTTTGTCCTAGAATTAATGGCAAATGATCTTTTATTCTTCATATACATATTCTCCATATATATTATACATCTCTTTTATTCTTTATATATTTTATATATATTGCTCCTGGCAGGCATGGGGGGGCACCGGGATTCGAACCGATGACCTTTTGCATGAAAGGCAAACGCCTTGCCTCCATGCTATCTCCCGGGCCCCTATTTTATATATATATATTCTCCTTACTATCTATTACTGAAGAATAGCAGAAAAGAGTTTCTCTGACCTAATTATTGAATTGATTATTACTAGGTTTCAAGAAAAATGCTCTCAAATAAACTATATTGTGCTGCTAATTATGGAGAGACTAAATTGAATTGTTGGGACCAAAACAGGTCCTAAGTCAGATCTAAGTTTGATGATAGTATTTCTAGTTATGTGTTCTATCTATACAATTTAATACACTGCTTGTATTGTTATCTCAGTTAGTAAAGTATTAAATATCCTGGCTATGGCAGCATGCTACCTGAGATAGCAATGTAAATTCTGGGTATCCAAAACATTAGTTATTCTCCAATGTTAGGTCATGGTATCCAACAATTCTCAGTTGTTTTTGTTGTTGTTTGGGATGCTCAATAATTTCTCCTGGCTCGAGACTCAGGAATTACTTTTTTCATGCTCAAGAAGAATATGGAATGCTGACATTTGGACCCATATGGCTGCATGAAAGGCAAGCTCCTACTTACTGTACTGTCTCTCCAGCCCATTAGTTATTCTTGTAATTACAGAAATACTACTGAGAAATATTAATTCTGATGTAAATTATTTCATAAAATAATTTCTTGCATATTTCATGACTGAATAAGTGATAAGGATCTTTATCATGATCAGATAATTTTCTGTACTTGGGCAAAACATACTATGTGTATGTAGTAAATATGCTGTTATAGGAATATTTGAAAAAAAGTGTTGTGAATTTATGGTTAGCAAAGTTAAAAACTTTAAACATGATAAAACCTTTTAGTCTTAAATAGATACATTTGGGATAATAAATTATAGCATTACTCTAACTATAGATGACTATTTCATGACAATTTTTTGGGTCACACCCGGCAGTGCTCAGGGGTTACTCCTGGCTCCATGCTCAGAAATTGCTCCTGGCAGACACGGGGGACCATATGGGGCACTGGGATTCGAACCGATGACCTTTTGCATGAAAGGCAAATGCCTTACCTCCATGCTATCTCCCGGGCCCCTCATGACAATTTTTTATATTTACATTATGTTATGTTTGCATGCTATCTCCCGGGCCCCTCATGACAATTTTTTATATTTACATTATGTTTGTTAAACCTGAGCTCATAGTATGTTCTACTGAACTATTGCCCAAAGTGTTATGCAGATTTGTTGATTACTTCTAAAGTTTTTTCAATGGAAGATCAAGAAAAGCAAAAAATAGATGAGAAAGAAAAGAGTAGTAGACTGCAGCTGTTACATGGAGTCCCACCACAACACATAAAAATGCCACCAACTACAAAGGTCACAATAAGAAAGCAAGGTAAAACCCAACCATATTTGAAGAACCAAGTAACATTAGCTATGTCTTCCTGATCAGAACTTCAGAGAGGAAATATTGAGAATGTTAAAAAGAAATCAAATAAACCATGGAATGGAGAGCCAATGAAACACAGGAAAAATTAGATAGAAATGAGAAAATTTGGGGGCTGGAGAGATAGCATGGAGGTAAGGCATTTGCCTTTCATGCAAAAGATCAGCAGTTCGAATCCCAGCATCCCATATGGTCCCCTGAGCCTGTCAGGAGTGATTTCTGAGCCTAGAGCCAGGAGTAACCCCAAAGCACTGCCAGGTGTGACCCAAAAACAAAAACAAATGAAAAAAAAAGAAATGAGGAAATTTCAAACAAATATATTAGGTGTGAAAAACTTGGTGGTAAAAATAAAAAAAATAAAAACTCTTGGGGTGATAGCACCTTGTATATACTTGACAGACTAAATTCTTGGCATCCTATCTGATCCCCAGAGCATTCCTGAGTAATTTATAAGAACAGTCAGAATTGAGTCCTGACAATGTTGTTCTGGCCTCCCATAACCAAAACAAAACAAGAGCTCACTGGAAGGCCTCACCAGTAAAGTATCAGTGAACTGAAAGATGAACTGCAAAACACCTCCATATCACAGAAAAAGTTAGAAAAGAGCTGTAAAATAAACACACAGTAGCTGTAAAAATAACTTCAAATATGTCAATAAAAGACAATAAACCATTGGGTTAATTTCAACAGGGACTACATAAGAATCACAATGGTCCCATAGGCAAGGAAGAAACTCCTATAAGAAGCAACAGTCAAAGATATCATCACAGAGAGTTCCAAGAGCTGAAAAAAATGTTTGTACCCAATTTCTGGATGTACAAAGAGTACCAGTTAAAAGGAATCTATAAATAAAATAAGGGATCTATTAAGAAAAACACCTTGGGGTGGAGCAGTGTCACAAGCGGTAGGGCATTTTCCTTGCAGGTGCTAACCTTAGATGGACTGCAGTTCGATACCCCAGCATCCCATATGGTCCCCCAAGCCAGGATCGATTTCTGAACTCATTGCTAGAAGTAACTGCTGAGCATCAGTGGGTGTAGCCCAACCCCCCCTCCAAAGGAAAAAAAAAAGAAAAGAAAAGCACCTCAAGGCACATCCTAATCACAGTGATAAAATATATAGCTAGAGAAATACTACTAAAAGCACCAAGATATAAAATGTAAATTACATACAAAGAAGAAGCAAACTTAAAGTTTATAGCACATCTTAAACAAGCAACCCTCCATGCCCATGTGGTTAATATGGTGAAAAAACTCAATGAAATTAGTAATTGTCAAGAACACTTCATCCCACTATACTTTCATTCAGGTTTGTAGGAAGGACATACACAGCTTCACAGATAAACAACAACTCAGAAATTTTAAAGACTCAAATCAAACCTAAAAGAAAAAAATGAAGAATTTTAATTTAAGGCAAGATAAGCCACACAAATAAACCAAACCACTATAAAATGTTGGAACAAAAATCACATAACAATCATCTCTCTATAACAATTGACTAAATACATCAATTAAGAGTGGCAAAATTGATCAGAAAATTGAATCCAATATTATGCTGCATGCAGGAAACACATTTGAATTTTTAGAACAAACACACTCAAAGTAAAAGGTTGGAAGACATTCCACAAGCAAATAGCATCTTTAAAAAGACTATAGTGGGGACTGGGAGATAGCATGGAGGTAAGGCGCTTGCCTTTCATGCAAAAGGTCATCGGTTCGAATCCCGGTGCCCCATATGGTCCCCCGTGCCTGCCAGGAGCAATTTCTGAGCATGGAGCCAGGAGTAACCCCTGAGCACTGCCGGGTGTGACACCCCAAAAAAAATAAATAAAAATAAAAATAAAAAGACTATAGTGGTAAAGGTAAGATGAAATCAGAATACATGTTGTCCTTTACTCTTGTGCAGAAACCAAGATCGCTAACTACAAAAGACTGACTTTGACAACAATGACTGAGAAGAACTTATCCTGGGACCAAAAAGAAAGACCCTAGCCTAGGCCTCAGCCTGGGATTTGTACAAAAACAAATATCTCTAATTCCAGAGGTCTGACTTTGAAAACTACGACTGAGCAGAACTTCTGGAACTATAATGCAAGTCTCCATCCTAGGCTTTGTCCTAGGACCTGATCAAAAACCAAGACCACTAATTACAGAAGTCTGATTACTGTTGTGATTACTGATCCTTCGTTCTATCACTTATGCAAATACCAATATCTGTGGCTACAGAGGCCTGATTTTATTATTCACAACTGAGCTGAAAGTTTCCTGGCACCATAAAAATACGTTGGGGTGTGAAAATGAGCATGTATGGAGCCTTTAATTGTTCCCATGACAATATGCTTAAAAGGTGGAGAAACCCTGTACCTCTTAGACCAAGGAAATTCCCTTTCTAATTTTCCCAATACTTAATATGCCTATGCAAAAAGAAAAAAGAAAAGGAAAGAAAAGGAAAGAAGCACAAAATCTAGCTACACCAATAATCCTCCTTCATTTTTTTCTTCTTTTTCTTTAAATTTTTTTCTCTTTCTTCTCTTTTCTATTTATTTCTTTCTTCTTCTTATTTTTTCTTTCATTCTCAGGGTTTTTAAATGATGGTGGTTGTTTTTAGTAGCTGGGTGCTCTTTTTTTAATTGTTGGATTATTTTTTTGCTTTTGTTTTTGTTTTTTGCTTTGTTTTTCTTCTTTTTTCTCTTTCTTCTTTTAAAATGATATTTATAACCTCTAGACAAACTCCTCTCAGTTTTTTTCTTTTTTTCCCCAACAGAACCACATAACTTGAAACATATTGTTCTGCCTCATGAATAGATTGGGGGGAAATGGAGAGGATACTAGGTCCAAACAATCATATTATGAGCATTGAGTGGAAACAAAAAATGATCAAACTCAAACACCAAATATAAAGTTAATGACAACAGAATTGATAGCCAATCTACAACAAGCCATAAACAGAGGGGAGCAGTTAAAATAACAGTCTGTGGTGCAAATGAGGAGATATGGGATGCATGCTGGGAACAGGGTTAGATGGAAGACAACACTGGTGGTGAAAATGGCCCTGATTCATTGTCACAATGTACCTTAAATATTGCTGTGAAAGATTAGAAATTCACTTTGGTCATAATAAAAGTTAATAAAAAAAGACTAAGTTGGCCTTAATAATATCAGATGACATAGATTTATGGTTTAAAAAGGTTATAAGACACTGAGGTGGTTATTTCTTAATAATAAAGGAATATATAAATCAAGAGAAATCACACACTCAACAGACGCAATGAGGGACCATCAAAATACTTAAAACAATTATGAACTTGAGAAAGGCATCAATAACAGAACATAGTAATTGGAGATTTTAACACTGCCCTCTCCCCTCTTGATAGACCAACCAGGCTAAAATTTAACAAGGATATACTGGCTTTGAGGGAGGAAATGAAAAAGTGGCTAGGTACATAGATATAGGGTTTTTCACTTCCCAAAAGCCAAATACACATTATTTAATGATGCACATGGGACATTCTCCAAGATAAACCACATGCAGGGACATAGAACACCCCTTCAAATAAATAAAAGGATAGAAAATATAACAACAATCTTCACAGATCACAATACATTAAAATAGGATTGAATTGGGGCTGGAGCAATAATGAAGTAGTAGTGCATTTGTCTTACAAGCGGGTGATCTAGGATGGGCTTACTATATCCCCAGCATCCCATATGGTCCCCCAAGCCAGGAGCAATTTCTGAACACATAGCTAGGACCCTGAGCGTCACCAGGTGTGGACCAAAAAATAAATAAATATATAAAATGAAATAAGAGTAAAATACAAACAGATATGGAAAAATAACTTTAACACCTGAAAATTAAATAGATCATTAGTGAACAACTAGTTGTTCAGAAAAGAAATCAATGAGGAAATCAAAAGATTCCTGGAAACAAATGAGAATGCAAACATGAATTAAAATTTCTAGGACAAAGAAAAGGTGGTACAGTATTTTCCGGTGAATAAGACAAAATGATGTATAAGACAACCCCCTACTTTTCCTGTTAAAATATAGGATTTGGGCTATACTTGCCATATAAGACTATCTCTTAAAGCACACCAAATGGAAATCAAAAAAATATATAAGAAAGGTTAACAATAAGCAAAAAACACAAAAAGAAAGGTTAAAAATATATGTTTGCTAAAGCTAGACTTTGGAGTGCCAATAAAATTTTACGTTTGTCAATTAGAGTGAGTGACTGTGATTTTTTAATTATGATCTACTTGAGAGCAGAGAGAGGGGCTCCTCTAAGAGCAGCTGGCTGGGGTGCAGTGATTAAAAGGACAGCTAAATGGAGACAGAAAACCTCCTGTGTCCCATAAAAGCTGAAAAGATGAACAGAGGACTGAGCATAGGCAAGCTGCATACCAGCAGGGACATCGGAGCCTGGTTGGGATGCAGCTCTAGGTAAACCAGCTCCTCTGTTTGTCCTGAAAAATGATGAATCAGGACAAGCAAGGGCTAAGTGATGATGCCTGGCAGTTGGAAGGGATGCAGCAGAAAGAGGGGGAGGATCACTCGTCACGCCTTATACCGGTGTATAAGACGACACCCTAGACTTTTAAGAAGTTTTTCATGGCTTAAAAAATCATCTTATATGCTGGAAAATACAATACTAAGAGGAAAATTTATAGCTTTGCAAGCATTCCTCAAGAAGGAAGAAAAGATCCTATAAAGAAAAGTTAGTAGCACAGCTTAAGAAACAGAAGTGACCCAGCAAAATTTGCTGAAATTAGAATACAGGAAATAACTATTAAAAACTAGAGAAGATGAGGGCCAGAGCAATAGCTTATCTGTAGGGTGTTTGTCTTGCCCTCAGCCAACAAAGTATAGACCCCAGTTCAATGCCAGGCATCCCATATGATCCCCCGGGCTTCCTGGAGCGATTTCTGAGCATAGAACCAGGAGTAAGCCCCAACCACTGCAGGGTGTGACTCAATAACTAACTAAATAAAAAATAAAATTTAAATTAGAGCAAAAATTAAGGACTAGACATTCCAAAACAAAACAAAATATCAATGAAAGTAAGAGATAGTTCTTTTAAAAGAATATCAAAATTGACAAATGCTTAGCAAAATTCACAAAGAGAGAAAGAACTTTAATAAATTGAATCACAAACTTAAGGGGATATCAGTACAGATATTACAGAAGTTTAAGGAGTAATCAGAGATTAATTTTAGAATATTTATGTCACTATAAGAGAACCTGAAAGAAATAGATAAATTATTGGATTTTTATAACCTCCAAAGTTGAAAAAGGATAACTTGGAATACATGAATAGAGCTATTACTACCAAGGAAATTGAAATAAAAATCAAAAGACTTCACCAAAACAAAAGCACAGATGTAGATGATTTCATCAGTGAATTCCTCAAAATTTTAAAGAGGACATACTGCCATTTTTTTCAGACTCATCCAGAAAATTTAAGAAATAGAAACTCTCCCAAATATTTTCTATTGAACTATCACCCTAATACCAAAAGTAGACAAAGAACCTAACCAAATAAGAGAGAATTACAGGCCTATATTCTTTATGTATATAGATGCACAGATCCTCAACAAAATACTAGCAAATAGAATTCAACAGCTCGTGAAGAAAGGCATATATTATGACTATGTGGGGTTTATTCGAGAGATGCAAAGATGATTTTACAAACAAAAATCAACAATAAAGTGTGCTATATAATAAAAAAAGAAAATATAAAAGTTATATTATCATAGCAATAGATTCAGAGCACACATTCATGCTAAAAAATCTCAATAACATGGATTTTGAAGGAAAATTCCTCAAAATAGTCAAAGCCATTTATCATTTTTAAATAAAGTAATCGATATTATAAAATGCAAAAAAAACAAATTAACATCTAGTTTTTCTTTAGGCATTATTTTATTAAATAATTGATATATAATGAGTTTTTCTTCGTTCATTTTGTTATGTAAATATACATTTCCTATAGACCATCAGACATTCAGATATGCAATTATAAATGGCATACATTCAACAAACATTATTAAATACCTAATATATTTAAAGAGCATTACCAATTAGAAATAAGACAACTGCAGTAAAGTGAAGTCCTGAAGTTCTCCAAGCACGACAGGGCTTCTGATTGAAATTAGGTCACACTACTAGACTGAATATAATAGTGAATGTTGTTAGCTCTTGAATATCTCTAATGAGACTATTATAATGTGGTGAGAGAGAAAAATGTACAGAGATAAGAAGAGTAGACTCTTGAGCAGTTCTCAGGAGATCCAAAGATCCTACCAGTGAGTCTCTGACAACCAGTTTGACAGTTCAGCACAACTCTTCAAGGTAAGAAGAGTTCAGATTATAAAGTACCAGACCACAGTGTAAGAGTGTAAGAGTCCTCCAGAGCTGCTTCTGATAATGCTTGGGTGACAGACCAATATGGTACCAGGAATGGATCCCAGGTAGAGCTGTTCACAGCTATCTGGTCCCAATAATTTTATAATTGTAACTATTGTTGCCTTACCCCCGGTACAGATAATTACCTGACACCTGCCCATTTCTGGCTTTTGGATCCGGATATTATGTTTACCTTACCTGCAGACCCTGCCAATTTCCGGATTTGGGATCCGGATATTATGTTTACCTTACCTGCAGACCCTGCCCATTTCCTGGGAGGGGTCTTAGAAGGTGTATAGGTCTGTGATTTCTGACTATTTGGCCTTTTGCCTGCACCCTTTGGCTCGTCTAGATTCTGGCCAACATGTAGGTCAGAGGTGACATGGATGAAAGTAGATGCAGGGCTAACTTAAATGGTAGAAGCCACATCTGATGGCTAGGATAAATAAAGATGTTATCTCTCATGAAGCCTGCCTGTGAGTAAGTCTGATTCTTGCCCGCGACCATCTGAAGATGCTAACCCAACGGCTAGTGGGGACCGAGGCCTCCATCTTTATCCAGCATCATCTTTATTTAATTAAGACAAAAACTATTATATATAATATTTTAACAAACCACCAATTTATTGATTTAACAATAAATTAATGAATGCCTACAAATTGTATTTATTTTTTAATGGGAGAAGCCAAACCAGAGATTTTTGCCAAAATAGCCCCAATTGAAAGCTGATAGAGAGGGGTTTTGAATCCAGAAAATTTGGTTAGAACCAGTTAAGTTGTAGTCCCTACCCAGGATGCAATATGTTATTTTATGAGACTAAATTAAAAGGTATTGAATTATTATATTTTCCTCATGAATTTATAATTGATTATACCCTATCATTTCTTCTTGCCTGTAGTTTTAGAAAGTGACGTGAATGTACACATCGATCTACTTGGCAGGATTATGTTGTTAAGTGTGAAGTGTTAGAGCCAAAATATAAAATATTTAGTGTTTATATTAGCTAAGAAGCAGTAAAGAAGAGAACAGACATTTAAATACAAATTTAGATATTTAGGCATTCATGTTATGTTGCAAAGATTTCTTTAGAGTGCCTTAACATGCTTAGAACTTTCCTGGTGTTTAAATAAATGGTTCTATACAATATTATCATAATTTTAAAGCTTGAGTCATGACTAGTGACTTAAAAATTATGCCATTAAATGAAAGTAAAGTTGTTGATGAGAATAATGTAATATGTCCCTTTAGGAGTCATAAAATTGTAAATCAATTACCTAAATATACTCTGTGGGCATATTTTGCTTGAAGTTTTCCTAGACCATTAGAAGTGGAAAAGGAAAAAGAAAAACACTTGAAACATTAAAACTTCAAAAGGCCTTTGATTAATTTGGATGACAGTTTTCTTCACTTTGAAATTCTTCATTTTATAATTCAAATGTTTTGATTATGCTGATTAAGTATTCCTATCTTTAGAGCCTTCACAGTAATGTAAATGCATAGGCAGAGATTAAGTTTACATATTACTTTGAATGTTTCTTTTGCCAAAAAGTAAATTGTCATTGGGCATCATTTACGTTTTATTTAAATGTTTAGTTAAATATGTCTAACAAGGCTAAACATATTAAGAGGTTAATCTCTGTGCCCTGATTCACTTAATTATTTTCATAGATGACTTTTTTAGTCTTTTTAAATAAGACAAAAGGTAGTTGTACATCAGGGAGATGTATAATTGAGAGAAGACTACCAAAAAATGGGTAAGATTCTCTTTTCTGAAACTTAATTGAAAAAATAAACAAATGCGGAGTCAAAAAAGCATGACAAAGTCTACAAAGCTTCCCAATTTTTAACAACTTCGTATTGCAAGAAATAAGCGATTTTATTTCTTTGGGATGATGGGGAACATTCAGTTACTCACGATTTACTTCTGGCTCTGTGCTAAAGGATCGCTTTAGCCAATGATCAGTAGTGTATAGGCAGTGATGAGTATCAAACTCAGGTCTGTCACATGCAACACATGATTTTATTCAGAGTTCCAATTTCCTGGCCCGTCAAATATCTTATTGTGGGACCAGAATGATAGCACAGCTGTAGGATATCTGCTTGCAGGCATCCAGCCCCATGGTCCTGGATCAATTCCAGGCATCCCCGTATTGTCCCCCAAGCCTGCCAGGAGTGATTTCTGAGCTCAGAGCCAGGAGTAACTCCTGAGCATTGCCGAGTGTGACCCAGACCCCCTCCAAAAAAAATAATATCTATTGTGATTTTATTATTACAATTGCTTTCTTCCAACAAAAAAATTCACAAACAATCCCTTTTGTCTTCAATCAACCTAAAAGGAAGGACACTTTATTTATTTATTTTTTATTTTTTGGGTCACACCCGGCAGTGCTCAGGGGTTACTCCTGGCTCCATGCTCAGAAATTGCTCCTGGCAGGCACGGGTGACCATATGGGGCACCGGGATTCGAACCGATGACCTTTTGCATGAAAGGCAAACGCCTTACCTCCATGCTATCTCCCGGGCCCCGGACACTTTATTTTTATTGCAAACTGAAATACTGATTATAGTTTTTGCCATTTGTGGAGAATTTAGAATATGAAGGTTAGTTTAGAATGAAACAGGAAAGAAACTGGAAACGAAGGGAAAAGAAAGTCAGCACTTCAGGAAAGAGAAGTAACAGAAATAAAATAGTAGTAACAGCCTGACTCAAAGTAATCTTGGAAGACAGGACTTTTCTTCAATAATATTCTCTTCTGTTTGCTTTGTGGTACCCATCAAATAATAGTGAAAATTCTCCAATAGACCTAAAATACGTTAGTAAAACTATAGCAATCAATTATGTTTTCTATTCATAGGAAAATATATATACATGTAAACCATCAACGAAAGATTGGCACATGTAAAGAAAGAAAAGTCAGGAGGAAGAAGAAAACAGCAAGTGAATCTTAAATAAAACTATCTTCTGGGAAGGTAAAGAAAGCTCTCTAAAATTATGGACTTCAACAAGCTCTAGAAATAGAAGTTAGAGTAGCAGTGTCACCACAATCTAAAGAAGCAAGATGCTTCATATAATAGCTTTGTTCATTATCATTTCTAAATAAAGATAAATAAATCTGTTGGAATTTGATGACTTTGAGCAGGTTAGAAATAGCAAGTTTACATAGGAAAATATTTGGGACATTGGTGGTGGGAATGTTGCATGGGGATGGGGGTGTCATCTTATATAACTGAAACTCAAACGCAATCATGCTTGTAACCAAGGTGTTTAAATAAAAATATTTTTTCAAAAAAGGAAAATTGTAGATAGTGCTCATTTTCAGACACTGTAAAGAAGGTAGTATTTGGACTGAAACACAAATAACATACCTCATAGAGACAGATCCACTAAAAACTGCAAACTGATAGTTTAATAACTCTTTGTACTAAATGTACTTACTTTTTTTCCATGAACAACTAGTAATATTGTGATTAAAATTTGGCCTCTTTATTTGTAATTATTTTGGCAATTGTATTACTTAGTAAAAGTTAATCAAGTAACTTTAAAGTGTTTACATTATTTCTCTGAGCTTAGAGAGTGGGACTCTATCATTAACAATTTCTAAGAAAAAAGAATTTTTGATATAAAGTGAAACAAAGGTGATCCTAGGTAGTGCATGATAGTCTAAAGACCAAGCATCAGAAGATAATCATCTCAATCCTGTTTTAATGACCCACATTCTTGGATCAAAATTAAAAAATGCACATTTAAGAATGGAAACCCATTTTTAGAAAGGAATAAGGAAAAAAGTTTTGCTTTTCTCTGGAATCCTACATCAGGAGAGCCCCTCCCCTCCATCATCTGGAGCATTCCCTGCTTTCGTTTTCGTTTTCTTCCCATAAATAAAAAATTTTTTTGAAATCAGAAAAATGAATGTCAAGGGATAAAGATAAAATTTGCGACATGCTAAACAAAGTTTAGTCTTTAAACCATATATGTATACCATATAAATAATTATATACATATTAGCTCTCTTTCCTTTGTACAATTTTAAATAATTGAATTAATCTTACTTTTTGGCCAAAGTATGTAGTTCATAATAAACATGTTGTTTTATGCCACCTCTTCCATTTGAATTGTGACTATTTAAAGTCTCTGGCATCTCTGACTCTATGTACTTACATCTAGAAATGTATTTACTGTTTACAGATTTTCATATTGTTTCAAGATGTCTCAGTAAAAATAGGATCCTATAATTTGATACCCTACCTAACACTCAGGCAGTATGATCTGCACCTTTGAAAAGTATTAGGCCTTGCAGATATAATATAAAGCTAGAGCTTTGCACTGTTTTGCAGTCTTAAGCTGAAAATTTGTATCAGATATTCTGGATTCCGGTCACATATAAATCACTACTTATTTTAATCCAAAAGGTACTACATATTTTTCTGTTTATTGGTTTACAGTATTGTTTCTGTCAGGACCATTTTACTCTTTTAATTCTTATATGTGCTGCAAGATAAAATGAAATTACATAACCTCAAAGACAAAAGGAAAGCTATTAGATCATTCAAAACATGAAACACAAATATAGAAATTAGAAGATATTTTGTTGTTATGATAATTATATCATGATTATTTTGTTAAATAACAATTGTTACATTTTAAGATACATACAGTAGTATTTATGGATGCCATGATATATTTAGAACTTGTATCACAATAATCCAGTGGACCACAGGTCTCAAACTCATGGCCTGCGGTCTGTAAATGGCCCTCCGTACAACATTTTGTAGCCCTGCCCTAGAGGAATCTTTTTTAGTTTTGTTTTGCTTTAGTTTGGGTCACACACCCCAATGTTCAAGGCTTACTACTGACTTTGCACTTAAGGATCACCCCGACTTTGCCTCCTGCTGCCCCCAGGTAAATTGAGTTTGAGACTCTGAAGTGGACTAATGTGAGGATTATAGATTCTTAATAAAATTAATAAAGCAAAGCTTAAAAATAGTGATGTATTTTATAATTTTTGTTATATTTTGAATATTTTACATTGCGTTTACATTATAAAGGCTCTTATGTATAGTGCTAGCAGAATGATAGGAAAATAAAGGACATGCTAAATCTAAATAAGTAGATAAGTTTCTGGTGTTGAAAGATGATAATTTATCTGGGGTAAGCATTTATATTTTTAAAGAATAAGATGGAAGGTGGAAGAAGAAATAAAAATATCATACAAAAATGCAATCTGTTGACTTTGAAGTTCTGCAGAATAATTCTGGTTTTAGAGAAAGAAATTGTTCTTGTCATTGACATTGAAACTCTAGGATCCAAGGATTAAGGGTGTGTGTTCATCCTGTTATAGAATAGTTCCCTGCATTCATCACAAATATCTCCAGAATACCACTTTAAAAATATGATAAATTCTACAAGTAAAATTTCCTTCTGAACAACTTATATATGGAAATGTATTAAATTGGCTCTTAAGATGTACTTTTGGCATTCAAGCAATTTTAAGTTTTGGATTTTAATATGATTTTATATGAATATAAATTTATTTAAAATATATAAATCTATATAAATGTTGGATTATTTATACAGCACACATAAATACAACATATATTGATTATTTTGTCACTGAGATTCTAGAGAAAATGATAAATATACTACCTATACCTATTATCCAGGTCTGCCCTCTAACCTGCTGGACTTAAAAATACAAAAGTATTAGGGGAATCATTCTTTACCACTGGTTATTGATTTCATCTAATTTTCAGACTGTCACTCATGATAGATACAGTTAATTTTTGCTGTTATGTATGTATATTGGATATTGTCGTTTATACCATTAATCATAAGCATAATTGTCATAAGAACAGAAATGCCTTTTCTTAGACATTTCATTCTAAACTATAATTACCCAGACATCCTGCTGTTAATGGTGTTGAATCCTAATTACTTCAAAATGAAGCCATTATTCATAAACTTAGAGTTTCACCAAATGTGTTTACAGTAACTATATGGGACAAAATTATAAAATTTATTACCTACACTAGGGCTCATTTTCTAGAAACTGATTTATTGCTTAGTTCCAGTACTACCTTTTTGTCCAATCACATTAACATATGGTGAAGATTATCAGGTCTAATTTAAGCTGAAGAATAAAAGTATAAATTGTCTCTTGCTGAAACAGCCATTCAAAAATGCTTAGCAAATCTATAGTTCATAACAAATGCCCTTATACTATGTACAGTACAGTTAGATGTCTTCTAACGTGATAATTTTTCTGGATTATTATTTTAGTTATGCTATTTTTAATAAATCTTCTGAAAGATAAATATTGTCAAAAGTATATCAACATGATATTACTCAAATAGCTTTGATCTAAAAACAAAGAAATAATTTAATATCATTATATTTAATATCATTATATTAAATATTCATGGTGCTGCATATTACATGTTCATGAGATTCATATTTTTCAGTTTTCATACTGTTTTTTTTTTGTTTGATTGTTTGGTTTGGTTTTTTGGGGGCCACACCCGATAATGCTCAGGACTTAATCCTGGCTATGCGATCAGAAGTTGCTCCTGGCTTGGGGGACCATATGGGACTCTGGGGGATCGAACCATGGTTCGTCCTAGGCTGACAATGGCAAGGCAGACACTTTACCTCTAGCGCCACTGCGCTGGCCCCTTCATACTGTTTTTTTATATTTAATTTAATTTTTATTTTATATATAATCATTTTATTTAGTCACTGTGGTTAAAAAATTGTTCATGATTGGATTTCAGTCATACAATGTACAACACCATTCACCAGTGACTTTTCCTACCACCAATGTACCCAGGTTCCCTCCTACTCTCTCCCACCTCTCTCTCTCTCCTCTCTCTCTCTATCTCTCTCTCATCTCTCTCTTTCTTTCTCTGTTCTTATCTCCTTTTTTGACACTGTGGTTTGCATTATTGCTAATGAAGAGGTACTGTACATATTTTTAATTATCTTTATTTAAACACCATGATTACAAATATAATTGTAGTTGTATGGTACAGTCATGTAAAGAACACCCCCTTTCACCAGTGCAGAATTCCCACCACCAATTTCCCAGATCTCCCTCCTCTTCACCCCACACACACCTATACTCGTGACAGGTTTTCTTGTTCCCTCATTCATTCACATTGTTATGATAGTATTCAGTGTTATTTCTCTAACTGCATTCATTACTCGAGGGGTAGGTGGAAAGCCTGTTGATCCCTATACAGTAAAGCCTGTTGACCCCTATACAGTAACCTAGACCGGTGCCCAGGGATGGCCAGGAGTCAGGGGAAAATGATAAGGACGACAGGTGGCCTGCCAGGCCTCCCAGCACTCGCCAGACCAGGAATAAGGGCTGCGATATGGTACCACCCAAAACCCCATACCTGGTCAGAGTTGGTCTCCTGAATCCAAGAGGAAGCTGGAAGCCAGATGTCTACCCATCCAACTCCCGATGCATCTCACCCCTGGAGTGCGGAGGGAGAGGGGAAGCCTGGGGCCCACGAAGAGTCCACCTGAACCCACTTCTGGCCGTCAGAGCTGGCACCTGGAAAGGCCTGTAGTCAGGGAAACAAGACAAGGACGGCTGGGGGCCTGCCAAGCCTCTCAGCACTCCCCAGACTAGGGAGATAGACTGCAGTATGGGGCCTCCCCAAACCCTATATCAGGCAAGACCTGGTCTCCTGAATCCAAGAGGAAACTGGAAGCCAGATGTCTGCCCGCCCTCCTCCCGATGCATCTCCCCACTGGAGTGTGAAGGGAGAGGGGAAGCCTGAGGCCCAATAAGAGTCCACCTGAACCCACTTCTGGCTGTCTCAGCTGGCACCCAGGAAGGCCTGGACTCAGGGGTACAAGACAAGGACGACTGGGGGACTGCCAAGCATCCCAGCACTCCCCAGACTAGTGAGATAGGCTCTGGTATGGGGCCTCCCCAAACCCTATACCTGGCAAGACCTGGTCTCCAAAATCCAAGAGGAAACTGGAAGCCAGATGTCTGCCCACCCTCCTCCCAATGCATCTCACCCCTGGAGTGCAGAGGGAGAGGGAAGTCTGGGGCGCACTAAGAGTCCACCTGAACCCACTTCTGGCCATCTGAGCTGGCACCCAGGAAAGGCCTGGAGTCAGGGGAACAAGACAAGGAGACTGGAGGCCTGCCAAGCCTCCCAGCACTCCCCAGACTAGGGAGATAGGCTCCAGTATGGGCATCCCCAAACCCTATACCTGGAAAGACCTGGTCTCTTGATTCCAAGAGGAAACTGGAAGCCAGATGTCTGCCTGCCCTCCCCCCATGCATCTCTCCTTAGAGTGCGGAGGCAAAGGGTAAGTCTGAGCATAAGAGTAACCATTTTGATTTCTGTAAATATAGGGGAGTACTGCAAAATTACTCCATTGGTAAAGCTTTAGATTGCTTCTTACAATGTGCTGAAATGGAATTAAGGGTTACAAGGGGAGCGCAGCGGCGGAGCGAAGCAGAGCATCCACGCTTTTTGGATGTGGGTCCTGGAGCATTTGCAGTCTTGCAGAAAGGGTCAGACTGCATGGCTGGCGTCTTTAAAAGTCTCTGGGCTCCCAATCACCAGGCAGTATTGGTCCCACTTGCGTTGGGTGGGGCATCTTACCGAGGGTGGGCCCTGGAGGTTTGCAGTCTAAGTTGTTTGGTGACCAGCTCAGCAGAGAAAAGGCAGAGGCAGAAAGCTACTGTACATATTACTTTATGCTTTTCAGAACCCAGTTCTTGTCCAAAATAATCAGGTCCAACTATCACTGTCACAGTGGTCAGATAATTCACTACTTTAAATATATTCACCATTCTTTGTGGAAAGCTTTTGATCATGGACTTGTCCCCTTGCTCCTCAACTCTAGTGTATCTGGGTACTATTAAATACAATATTTTATTTTTTTAATCCCACAAATGAGTGAGATTATTCTGTTGATCCCTCTTCCTCTGACTCATTTTAATAATCTCTATATACACCCATGTATAAGCAAATTTTATTATTTTATTTTCCTAACAGCTGAATAGTATTTCACTCTGTAGATTTAGCACAGTTTATTTAGTCACTAATTTGTCATCAGGTACCTGAGTTGTTTCCAGATTCTGACTATTATAAATAGTGCTGCACTAAACATAGGAGTACAGAGGGCATTTTTGTATTGAGCTTTTGTGTTCCTAGGTTACATTCATAGAAGTGGTATTGTTGGATAACATAAAGCTTAATTAAGAAATGAAGTGACATTTCCTTAAAAAAAAACAAGAAAAAAATGTTCCATATCATTAATTATCAGAAAGATGTAAATCAAAACTACAATGAGATGCAATCACAAAACATAGAGCTTGGAACACATCACAATGAAAGAAAATAATCAGTACTGTCACAGAGGAGGTGAGAAAGGGACTCTCATTCACTGCTAGTGGGAATGAATACTGGTTCAGCCTTTTTGGAAACCAATATAAATAATTTATATATTGAATTTATGATATTTACTTTATTTATAGCTCTTTGCACATAATGAATATCAACAAATTTTTTTGAATATCAATGAATTTTATCACCTTCCTTACCAGTTACAAAAGAACATAATACTCTCAACTGTTTAAATTTATTCCTCCTACTTTGTAATAAACGTTTTATAAACAGACTTGTTTTTCTATCTCTTACCACTTATTAACATCTGTATTAGTGGCAAATCAGAGATCATTTTTCCCAAAAAGATATTTTCTTTAATTTCAATTATTCACTTCACTCAAATTTAAATTTAGTGCTAAAATTTTTAACTTACAGGTAAGTAAATATTACAAATAGTTTCTTTCTTGTTTTATCTCTTTTCAATTCCACTAATACTAGATTGAAGACTTTCACTATATATAAAAATATTCTATTTCCCTGTGCAATACATGTACTTATGAAATATTAGTTTTTCACCTTCATGCTAATGTCCATTCTTTTTGTTATGCAACTGCAATGCACTTGTCTAATTTCAAACATCTCTATATGTTTGAAAATCTAGAAAATAATAGTAACATCTATCATAGTGCTTTTGATTCATTTACCTTAAACAGGTAACATATTGCAAAAAAATTTTAACATTATCAGATCATTATTATCATTATTTGTGGTACTTTAATTGATAATTTAATAAAAATGAGCAGCCAGATAAGTAAAAAGTTGTCATGAGGATCTCCAGCCCATAAAAAAATATTAAGATTTTAAAGGAGACCTCATTTGGAATGTTTTTAGAAAGTTAATGTAGGGGCCTGAGAGATAGCATGGAGGCAAGGCGTTTGCATTTCATGCAAAAGGTCATCGGTTTGAATCCCAGTGCCCCATATGGTCCCCCATGCCTGCCAGGAGCAATTTCTGAGCAATGGAGCCAGGAGTAACTCTGAGCGCTGCTGGGTATGACCCAAAAACCAAAAAAAAAAAAAAAAAGTTAATGTAACTGGTGGTAAGTGGGGAATAAAACAAGATATGAACTTGGGTAGATAGTAGTCAGAATCTTATAGTTCCAACAAGAATTATAAATAATTTATATTTTAACTGAATGTTGCATATTTATCATGAAATAAGCTCATTTCATTTCTTACCAGGTAATTACTATATAGGACTTAATGCCTTTTCCCATTTATTTATCTATAGGTCTAGAATAAGATGTTTGTTGCAGGAATTTTCAAAGCATTTTCTTATCCCTTTTTCTCTTCACTTTAACTGTGTCTATTATTAAGCATAATTTCTAAAAGCTTTACCAACTTTGGAAAAATCATAGTTTCAGAGGTAAGCAAAGAGATTGAAACAGGACAAAAGTATCTACAGAGATGCTGTTCTCTATAGTTTTTATTTTGAATTCAATTGCAGATCATGTGTTTATTTAATTTTATTATTACTAAACTATTCAATTTTAATGTGTCTATAATTCTAAGGACTTAATCTCACTTAATAGCAGGTCTTTGTTATTTAAGTCATCAACATAACCTTTGATACTTATTATTCCTATTTTGCACCTCACAAAATTTGTGTCATTATGAAAATTGAGCTGGAAAAAAACCGTATATAAGACACACCGGCATATAAGACGCACCCAATTTTTAAGGAGGAAAGACTAGAGAAAAAAGATTCTGAACCAAATACTGTAGTAAAACATTTTATATCAACTGTATAAAGTTAACAACAGTTTAAGAATAATTTTATGTCAACCATGTAACATTAAGAACTTAGTACTCTTAATTTAATCTTTACTCTCATTAACAGTCAGTGAACAATAACAAAAATAAGGTTTTAATGTTTTTATTCAAAGCCCAAGAATTCCTCTTCCTCGCTGCTATCAGAAATGAGGATGGACAGATCCTCACAGACATTGTCAACACTTTCTTCCTCACTGGTGTCAAATATGACGTCATCTTCTGTTCCATCCAAGGCATTACTAATGCCACATTTCTTGAAGGATTTTACAACAATGTCCTCTTTAACAGAGTCCCATGACTTTTAACCCATTCACACACTTGTGTGATAGTGGGCCTCTTCATCCGCCCAGTAGGAGTCAAATCATGGTTGCCAGCTGCCATCCAGGTGTTCCACTCCTCTGGCATCAGAACTTTGAACGGTTTGTTAATGGCAACATCCAGAGGTTGCAGCCATTGCAGTGTATGGATGGAGCTCTGCCTACTTAGAGGAGGAGCTCTTGTCACTCTAGGTCCTCATCTACTCATAATATCAAGGGCTCTGCCCCTAAGTAGGCGGAGCTCCGACGTCCTCTTGTGGTAAATTGCGTAGCTCCCAAAAAGTATTGTCAGTCACCCGTGGCCCACTAAACACCAGGTCGCAGACCGGTAGTGGGCTGCAGCCCGGTGGTTGGGGACCACTGCTTTAGGTACAGTGCTTTCAGACAAAAGAAATGAATGGATGGGGAGTAGAACCAGTTCTGCGGTGTACACAGTAGTGTGATGTCTGTGATGGCAGCGTGTGACAGACATCTTACCTACAGCACGCCCCTGTCTCCACTGTCATAGGGGTGTGACCAGCAGCAAGACACAGCGATCGAGGACACAAGGCAGAAGGATCCACCTCTCACACACTCCATGTGAGATCAGTCTGGGAGAACAGTGAGTAGATGGCTGCAGGCCATCTGGGGGTCCGGGCACGGGTGCAAATATGCCCGAGCCTGGACCCCCAGATGGACATTCGCCATATAAGACGCACCCACTTTTCCAGCCCCGTTTTGGGGAAGAAAAAGTGAATCTTATATGCTGAAAAATACGGTAATACATAATGCTCTGTTTACAAACCTGGTCTTCAATTAATCCAGCATATTACAGTTCTCCTAACCTTTAAGTTTCTACATTGATTTGATGTGTATGGTCTTACAGCATCTCAATTCTATAAGATGGAACAGATTTGAAAGGAAGGTAGGTGATTTGGAACTTATCAATGAATAAAAAAAATGCAAAGAAATACAAGCTTTAGAAATAGATTCAATCTATGTCCTGGATGTCTGGGTGTGAGTGGAGTTGATACATGTATGAGAAAAGAAGCAGGACCAGTGTAATTCCTGAGAAACCTTTTTAAGTCTATGCCAATATGCAATATACATTTAAAGAGACCGATCAAGGACTATGTTTGACTAAAGTGATTTGGGCTGTGGTCAAGTATATGAAACTTGGTTTATTCCAGACAATGCCCATTCATCATCTAAGGCATATAAATGTAGCTACATGAGTAAAGAGAATGAAAACCACAAGAAACAAAGGGTAATCATCAATTTAAATGCCGTATTTGAAAGTGAGAAATATATAGTTTTTTTCTTGTCTTCAAAAATATGGCCTTTGGCCAAGTCTCAGCTGCAATGTTATCTTCAGCTGAGGTCTTTTTTCTTTTTCTTTCTTTCTTTCTTTTTTTTATTTTTTGATTATGCACTTGTTTAGAAACTTGCTACAGTGGCACTTTGCTATAATTTTTTCTGCCTTAAACAAAAGGTTGCATTGAGCTCTAATCTAGCTACCTTTTCATGCAGATTTGTGATTCATTGTTTCTTGCCTCTGGAGAATTCCAGGACATTAAAACAATGTCCTGTTCAGAAAATGCTTCAGAAGAGCAGTCAAAGTCAAACTGAGCTCTGAAACTCTTGGTTTTGTTTTTGTCTTGCTTTGTTTTTAAACATATTTGATGTGGAGTCACTATTTTCAGCATATTCTGAAATACCATTTACAGTAATTGCCACAAGCAGGAGCAATGGAGATGATGTATGCCAATGTCATTACACTTATCCACAAAGGACACAACTGTATATGTATAATAATGACAGATTTAGCAAGCAAAAACTGTCAATTTTTATTTATGCTTCTAAACTACCTGCAAAGCTTAGGAAATAAAGTTGATGTGATTCCTAAGCTAGTGGTGAGTTGAATTTCTTTATCATAATTTCTATTCTCACCTCTTTTCATATTTATTCTAGTCTCCTGTAATGTGATATGTACATGAAGCTAGCAGTTATAAAATCATTTTACAACATCTCAGTCAAAATTACCCTTGACATTTTAACCTTTGGGTATATTGTTAAAAAAAAATAAGAACAAATTACAGAACTCTGCTTAGCTAATCTGGCCAAAAGTGCATGCAATAGACTTTGAAGTAGCAAACTCTGATTAGAATCCCAAATCAGCCTCCCATCTTCTTTATATTATTTGTGCATGACTATGCATGTTCATGCATTATTATCGCATCTTATTTAATATATAAATATTATTTTAATCTAATTTTTAGATTTCTCATCAAAAATAATCTAGTAAATTTTTCTGACATATGGTTCTTGAGTAAGAAAACACAGAGAAATACAGTACATAGAAAGTAAGGCCAAGCCCGGGAGATAGCATGGAGGTAAGGCGTTTGCCTTTCATGCAAAAGGTCATCGGTTTGAATCCCGGTGCCCCATATGGTCCCTTGTGCCTGCCAGGAGCAATTTCTGAGCATGGAGCCAATAGTAACCCCTGAGCACTGCCGGGTGTGACCCAAAAAAACAAAAAAAAAAAAAAAAAAGAAAGTAAGGCCAAGATAGCCCAGTAGAAATCTATGCAGGATTCTCCTGAAATTGTGACAAAGAATAAATTAAAAATTTGATCAAATTCTGAGTTACAAGAAAAGGCCAGAAAAAATTAGATACAACCCAGGTAACAATCTCTCTGTGGAGCAACAATGAAAAAGGCTCCTTGGAAAAAGGCAAAACAATCGTTGAGTTTTACACTTGGTCTTTATTCAAACCTATCTATATTCATACAAAGATGCCTCAGAGCTCTAATTAATTTGAAAGCCAGGTAGTCACATTAAAGCTAATTGTGAAACTGCTACTGGATAGTTATAACTAAACACAACAAATCACTCCTAAGGACTGCTTAAAATGTGCACAGGAACACCCAGTTATTCATTCTTTAAACATCGGTTGCAGACCAAGTCTGTTCAAAGTTGAAGACACAGACATTGCCAAAATCCCACAAAACAACAATATGTGAATAATCCGAGGTATGCCTGATTATGGTAATAACATTTCTTCCAAGAAATAAAAAATTCAAATGTCTTAGTAGTTAGTTTTTACATGAAACTGTTGTAATTGGGCACTGTAACTGCCCTTACCTAATTGATGCTCAGGATTTCTGAACATTAAAACCACAGTTATGGTCAGATATGTTAACTATGAAATCTGGATTGTAGTCTAGCTATGTTTAACATCAGTGTTATGACTGTTGCAGGCCACTTATGACCACAATAACCCAGTGATTACATAGCAATAGGTACAATGAAGAAATAGAAGAATTCACAATCATTTCATTAAGGACAAAAGCGTGGGAAGGAATCAAAACACATCAGAGATTTTAAATGCCATGATAAAAAGCTTCAAAACAACAATTCCAAGGATATTCTCTGAAACACTTATATTAATAGAAAGGATCTTGAATAAGAACAATAAAACAATAAAAACAAGAACAATGAAAACAATAAATACAAAAATTTATAAGAAATCATTAAGTTAAATACATTAAGTTAAATAAAGTGCAGATTCTAAGTATCAACTTAGTGATCTTTCAGATAATACAGAAAAATAATCATAAAATTACATTATAAGGAGATAATAGCTTTTAAAAAAAGAAAATGAAGTCATGAACTTTGCTTATACATGAATGAACATGAGATTATCATACTTTGTGAAATGAGTCAGAGTGACTGAACATAAAATAGTCACTCATTTGTGCTGTTAAAAATGTATGAAAATATTACTCAAAGAAATGAGGCCAAAAAGAACTGAAACTCAATCATGAATAACTTTGTAATTGTGTATATTGTGGTAATTCAATGTAATAAAAATATAAAATAGTAAAGGAGAGAATAAGAAAAGAAGAAAACAGGAAAAGAAAAGAAAGGAAAGGAAAGCAAAGAAAAAAATAAATCAAGAGAGAAACAATGGTCCTGGAAAGGGGGTTCAGAGGCCAGAGCGGTGGAACAAGCAGTAAGGTGTTTGCTTTGTGCACGCTAACCTAGGAAAACCCCTCAGTTCTGAGCACATAGCCAGGAGTAACCCCTGAGCATCATCGGGTGTGGTGATGAAGAAAACAAAGGAGTTTCAGAAAGTTAGGACTAAAAGAAGGAAGAGTTAGCTGAAAACATGACAGCTAAGAACTTCCATAATGTGAGGGAGGAGAAAAGTACTCAGATATGGGAAGTTGAAAGACTCTCAAACAAAATAAATTCAGACCAAAGGAAATTGACACACACCACAGCATATTTCATTTAAAAAGGCAAGAATCAGAAAGATAGAAATCTAAAAGCAGCAAGAAAAAAATAAAATATCACAAATGAGGGATCTCATAATACTATCATCAAATTTCTTAAATCAAACATAAGAGAGAAAGTAAAAGTACAATATATCAAATACGTTGAATAAATACACTCCAACCAAATTTCATTTAACTAGTTTTGTTATAATTCAGACTTGAATAGCACACTGCAAACTTTTTAGATATACAACTGTTAAAAAATACATATCTATAGTATTTGGAATTTTCAAAAAATTAACATTACATTACTACATGATATAATATTATTCAAAGGCCACTGTCCACAAAAGATCAAAACAACAAATAAAAATATTCACACATATATTTATTGCCATTCTATTTATGATAACAAGTCAGGTTTATTCAGTATATATTATATATTTATATAAAGAATATAAAATGTATGTTATAGGCTTATATATTTATATAATCTATATAATATATAGTATGTATTCATATATATTCAATATATAAGTATATTTACATGATATATATTTTGCATTTATATATTCAATATGTTATATATTGACATGATATATATTCATATATTCAAATATAGTATATTGAAATGATATATATTATATATTCATACATATTCAATATATACTGAGTAAACCTAGTTGTTCAAAGACAAAATTAGTGAATAAAGACATTGTGTATGCATATATGTGTGTTTATATATGTAATAAAGTGCTGATCAGATATAAGGAAAAAAATACATTCTTGTCATTTGCCATAGTATGGCTGATACTTCAAAATATAAAGCTAAAATTTTGAAATATGGTGACAGAAAACAATGAAGTAAAGCTAAATGAATATATTATAAAACTTTACTATATTTTATAGCATTTTACTATATTTTTTAAAAATATAGCAAATGCAGAAGGTCAGTGGTTCAAATCCTGGTATCCCATGCGGTCCGTCCCCAGAGCCTTTTGGTTTTGAGCCACACCCAGTGGTGCTCTGGTTTTACTCCTGCTTTTGTACTCAAGATTAACTCTTGGTGATCATCAAGGAGACTATAGATGCTAGAAATAAAAACAGTTACATTCAAAATAATGCCCTATACACTGTGCTATCATGCTTGTTTCTTTTACAATTTGTTTACATAATACATTTATTTAAGCATCATGATTACAAACATGATTATAGTTAGGTTTCAGTCATGGAAAGAACACCCACTTCACCAGTGCAACATTCCCCAAACCAATGCCCTCATCTCCCTACTCCCCCTCTCCACCTGTACAAAATTTTAAATGATGATAATTCTAATGGATTTGTGTCAAAAATAGAATTACTTGTATTTTCTTTCACTAGTATTTCCAACTTTTACTTATTCAGAATTCCCTTGTTTGTCTGTTAGGTTTATATTTAATATATTAGCAACTGGAAGTCTGTAATCCATCTGTACTTCAGAGATTAAGACTTGTAAGATTCATATATTTTCCAGGTTTTTATAGTGACCTTGGAGAGAAAACATAATTAACACTTTATCCCGATGAAATCTTAAAATTTCTTGATTGTAATATGGAACATAGCTAAAAAAAATTTAAGTATGGCTCAATAAATGAGTTAGAACTTAAATTTTAAATGGCAGTATCTATGTAAACATAGGATCCTGACAGAAATTAGTTATAGAAGGCAAATAATGAAGAAAAAAAGCACTAAATTTTTAAGAACTGTAGAACTTACTGTGATTTAGAGAATACATTTATAGACTAACTATTTGAATATGTCAAGTCTCCAATCATCTCTTAAAAATGGTTCAAAACAAATCTAAAACCATGTTGAAATTATTCGAAGAAACTTTAAATGCTAGAGTTGTATGTTCTTTAAAGGCCTTCCATCATTGTAAAAGGATATTCATATGGCTTATACTTAATGGTAGCTATTTTCAAAAGGAATGGGATAAAAGAATATTTGAGTAAATTTATATTGAAAATCATTTAGGCTGAACTGGAAATAACCTTCCATTCTTTTAAAATGCTAGATCGGTGTATGAAGTATATCTTAATAAAAGCTTTTTTCTAATTTCTGAGGAGCATGTTCAGTCAGACTCATTCTAATGAGGACACTAAGGAGAAATATAAGATTTGGGGCCTTTTGGAGAGAGGGCTATTTATTAAGTGTGCTCTAATTCTTTGCTTTTAACTGGCCAGAAATAAATTAGAGTGTTATTTAAGTAGAATGAGATATTGGATATATGATTTTTTGAGGTTATGAATTTTTGAAAGAAGAAAAATAAAACCAAAGCCAGTTATTTGAAATTAAAAATATACTAATTTCATTTTATACTTTACATTTGTATTTATGTATAATGCATCTGTTAATAAGTTTATAATGTTTTATATAAGTAAGAATAAGTAAAAGCAACTCAAATAATATTAAATAAACACAGATATCTATACATTACAGAAAAGGTAATACATATATGTGTGTATCTCCAGAAATGTTAATTTTTCTAATTTTATGTTCTAACTCACAGATAAGGTACTCTTTTGAGCTAAAGGCCAATTGGATATGAATAGCAGATGATCCACAGACAGATGATGAGAAGTATAGGTGTCTGTCCCATTTTGAAGCAACCTAATATGCCCAGAGGTGTTGCAATCTTTGTCATTATACTTTATGCATGCTTTTTGTGTGGATATATGATTAAAATATGGAGGGTTGAGTGACTTAAGACTACCTAAATAATCAAATATAGGAAATAAGCCAAAATCCTCTTAAGAGTGTCCCTTGAAGCTTAGCATGAGACTAGATTTAACTAAAACCCCGTTTTTTCTGAATGCATTCAGACCACCATTCTTAATGCATTCTTTATGTGTATAAAGAAATTATCCATTTAAATATATGCGTTCAACAAGCAAAAATTATATTATTATCCATTCATTTACTTAACAATCATATTTGTACATTTACAATTAACAAACCAGCGTAATCTTGCTCTCACGTGATGAAAATCTATTGACTAAAAAGGAATACTACAGATACTAATTTTGCACATTTTTCAAGAATAGCACTTTTAAGGCAGAGGTAAAGAGACTGGAAGCACAGAGAAAAGTGACCAATATAGTTAGATAAATAATAAAATATATACAAAGATGCACAACAAAGGAGAAAGAAATCAGAGCAAAACGTATGTGGGGCCTGATTGTAAACTGCCTTACTATCACAGAATAGCTCAACATAATTTCTAGCTCTCAAAACCTAAGGCTGATAAAAATTACTCAGTTAAAAACAGAAAACGATCTAACCCAAGATATATTTACACATATTACACATAAATATATATTAATATATAGACATATACTAAGAAGTAGTACTTAGTAGTAATCTAATACTGCTAAGTAATATTAAGTAGTAATCTACTATCTTTATACTTAAGGTTAACTAGAATATGAAGACTTACCTTTATTAGCTTTATGTTTATCACTATGGATTACCATAATAATGTTGAAACATACTAGAAGTAATATGCCAAAGTTTAGAAATTTCTTGTAATTATTCTATACCACCTATCTTGCATATTTATATGTATTACTTCATAATGTTATTTGTTTCACTAGTGGAACAAAATTTTTTTCAATGAATAAGTGTATAGGCTTCCTATAAAGAAACTATTTCCCATATACCTTGATGTTTCATAATCCAAGGACATAAAAGAACCAAGTTACCTGAGAGCTCACTGAGTGTGGGTTAAAAGGTTTTGGCCCATTAAATAATATGTTTTGGTTTTTTCTCATTATATAATATAAAATATATATTAAAATTTTATAACATTATAATTTGAGTCATATAGGAGCAATCAGTTTTTTTATTATTCAATTTTTCCATTATTATTTTTATATTTTTGCTTTGGGGGCCAAATCTCACAGTGCTCCAGGCACACATACACCTGGCCCTGCCTCAGAAATTACTTCTGGTGGTGCTAGAGCAAGCAGATGCAATGCTATGCACAAAGCAAGTGCCTTACTCACTGTAGCCTATTACTCATGCACTATCATTCCAGTCCCTTTACATTTAATTTTATTTAAGCACTGTAATATATAAAGTTTCCATAAGGATTGAACTAGATAACATCCCTACTAGATGGGGATGAAGGTTCCTTTTTATAGCATCTTCATTAACACAGTTTGTTCCCAGTATTTCTGATATGTACTCATTCTCATTAATGTTAATGTGATATCTCATTGTAGTCTTAATTCAAATTTTTCTTAAGAAGTAATGATGAGCATTTTATCTTTTTTAAATATTTTCATTAATTGAAACAATTATAATTTACAAAGTACTTCATAATTGAGTTTTAACTATACAATGAATTAGGAACAATTCCATCACTAGTGTCAATCTCTCTCCATCATGTTCCCAGAGTGTTTCTGCCACTGTAACAGGTCCATTTAAAGTTTAGATTATTGGAGTTTGGGTCTCCTGAATCCAATGTTGTTGATTTTAGCTTGAATATTTAGTTCTGTCCATGTTTTTTGTCTACATCAATGGACTTCAGACTACTTGGCTTCTGGCCCCCAACCTTTCAAATGTGTGTTTTCCTCATCTACTCAGTTTCTTTTCTTCTCTTTCGTTATCACTGAGAGTAAGGGTGTTCAAGACAACTCCCATTTAGACCATTGCATGTCTTCATAAAATCATTCTAAATACAACATGTAAGTGATATCATTTTGTATTTATTCCCTTTTCTATCTTATTTCATTTAACAAAATATCTTCCAGTTCCATTTCATCATTCATTACAGCATTGTAGTATTCCATTGTATATATGTATCACATCTTCATGACCTACTCATCTGTTCTTGGACATCTAGATTGATTACAAGTCTTATACTGAATGCAAAATGCAAAATTAATTGTATTTTTAATATAGGCATCTATTAATCTATCTCAAAGAATTATCTGTTCATGTTCTCTCCATGATTATTGAGGAAATTTTTAGATTTTGATATTGTTGTTGTCCTGGGTATCAAATTTATCTTTAAACAGTGCCATAAATGTGACTATTTTTTCATTAGGTTTATCCATGTAAAGTCAGCTGTGTTGCAACAAGTGTTTATCTTTTATAAAAATAAGTATTATATCACTAGAAAAAGAAATTCAAATAACAACATAATGTAAATAATAATATGACTGGTAATAGCTTGATTGTGAAGATAAAAATAGTACCAGAAAATGATAATTATGATATTCTAAAATCATAAGAATATTTGCATTAGAATCTTGATTTATTGCTTAATTTGCTATTTTACTTAGAAAATTGTTTCCATTTCTTGGATATCATTGATTTATTTAACAAATGTTTTATTATAATTTATATTGAAGCTATTGTTTAAAAAGAGCAAAGATTCATTAAATATAAACATTTTATCATATATATGTAATTAAACTAGAAAAAATCTAAAAAATATCACTGAATTTTTTGAAGTTCTCTGGCTAAAATTACTATTTTTCATTATTTCCCATCCTGGCTTTAAACTTTATTGATTATTCTTGTCTTTTCGTATCTCAAACTCTCATAAATATGGGACAAAAAATATCAACTTAAAGCTTTTTCATATAGAAAACAACAAACCAAAGAAACGATGCTTCTTCTGCTATTCATGAGTTTTAAACTATTTTTAATTTTTCCATGGCTTTGATATTTAAAAGGCTATTTTGATGTGATCATCTTGGAAAGGAGTAATGGATGAAAATATTTAGCTTTATTTCTGAATTTATTTCATTTTATATAATTAAGAAAATTTTAAAGCAGTACACATTTTACAGGGAAATTAAGAGTTGCTTATCTTCTTCAAATCAATTTTACATGGCTTCTGTGGCTTTTTATTTAAAACGTTTTACACAAAAAATTAAAAAAAAACAAAAGTTCTTTCTTCATGATGTTAATTTCATTTTTGCATTGAGTTGGTGAGTTAACCTAAAAACAATGTAATCCAAGGGCTGGAGCCGATAGCACAGCACAGTAGGACGTTTGCCTCTCAAGTGACTGGCGAAGATGGATCTCAGTTCAATCCTGGCGTCCCATAATGTCCCCCAATCCAGTAGTAATTGTTGAGTGCATAACCAGGAGCAACTCCTGAGCATCACCAGGTGTGTCCCAACAAAACAAAACAAAAAAGTGTAATCCATAAGTAAAACAAAGTTTTTATTTCAGTGAAAGTTGACAAATTGTCTATCTCCATTTCCTGGAATAGATTTGAATTTGTTGAGACATCAGTGTCATGTAGAATCAAGATATACCTGTACTTAAGTATTTTGAATTATAATTTCTAGATCTGCAACTTTTTATTTATATACTTTTGTGTTTCTAAGTAATATCTACTATTCAGCAAGATTAGAAATTTGCTTTGACTTTGCCTATTTAAGAAACATATATTGTTTTCCCTGCAGTAATATGAAGCAGAATGTAAAAACAAATATGTTTATTAAACTGCCTTTTTTAAATGCAAGCGTGACTTGTTTATTATTCTCTATCAAAATAGCCTTTTACTTTTGGAAGGTATTTCTGTCTCTCAGATAACAATTTGAGAAACTAAACATGTTGGTGACCAAATATTTTGAATATGTTAATTAGGAAAACACAGTTATTGGTGTGGAAATATCATTACAAAGTGTCAAAATGAGGTCTTTTGGACAGTAGCTAAATAGTTGCTAAACATTTTTATATTCATTTTTAAAATGTATATATAACCTTTAAAATGCAGTAACTTATTCTACATGCATACACGACTTTAATAATTTCATAGCAATCCAACCCCCCAGGTTGTCTGAACACAAGAATTATTAGATTCAATAAATTCAAGAAAAATTATTAAAATATTGTGATTTAATTCATGCAACTAATAGCAAAATTATAAAATGCATCTTTCTTTTTTATTTAAATAAAATTTAACTGTAAAGTATTAATACAGTGACTCAAATTTCAGAAACACATGCAATTTTTTACTTAGCTTCAACTTCTGTACAGAATGACAAGTTTCTGTATTTTTGGCATAAAGCCCAAGTTTACTAAAAAATAAAGGGAGGAAAAGGTACAGGATGCATCAACACTAACATGAATATGGAGACAGGATATTAAAATTCATGAAGTCCTGTCAACTGAACTGATACAAACTCTATTTGCTGGAAATACGTGATGATATTGCAAGCCAGCAAAGATGAAAACAGCTTGAGAAATTTCTTTTCTGATGCTATTTTCTTCTTCTGTATATCAAATAAGCTGCTCTTCTTCAGGTAGGAGCTACAAGCATGCTTACTATTCTGGCTAGATCATTGCTGATTTTCCAAACACAAGTTTTTCCATTATTATTCTCCCTCTCTCTCTTTCTCTCTCTTCTTAGTATGCTTTTATAAAGCAGAAGAATTCTCTGAACTATGATCACATTTTCTCATACAACCAATGTCCTCTTATGCTGCTTGACTTGAATTTATACCAAGCAATCCCCTTTGCCCCCACCCAGACCCTGATGCATTTTTATTCAGACTCAGTAAAACAATCCTTTAAAATACAGAAACTGGTCCAGACATCTGACCAGCTGCCATAAAAAGGGAAGTTGCCTTAATGCATTCCGGGAATAAACTAGAAGATACACTAGAAGAATTCTGACAAGCCCTTATGTAAAGATAGATCTATTAAAGCAAGGTTAAAATTCTTCATGTTTAAACTGGAAAGTTTCTGAAGTTTTGCAAATTAAATAGGACAAGTCAATTTCTTCTAATTTATAAATTAAATAGGGCAAGCAAATGCTTTGAAATCTTAGGCTTTGTCACTCACATTTACTCCATCATCCATCACCATGAATCTTTTCATGAAAACTCCAAAAAAGGTAAACTTTTCTTAAATATAGTTTGAAAAATTTCTTGTGATCAAAGGCCATGTCTTCTGTGACTACTGTAAAGGATCTTTCTTTCATTTGACTTGAACAATATAGGCTTAATTGTAATAGCAAGAATAATTGTGTGTAGATCTGAAAAGAACCATAAGGGGTCAAAGTTCAAACACCCAATTTCAGGCAAGTGGATGCTAAATCTTCTCTGAAAAAGAAAAATAACATTTTAAGATAATTTTTTAAAAGAAAAGTCATGGTTTTCTACATACTCTTTAAATTATACAAACTGTTTTGATTAGAAATTTGTATTCCTTAACATAAACCTTTCAAATTATTATAAAAATATTTATTATCTAAAAGAAAGTTCTGTACAATAATACCTTTGCATAAATAATAGCTTCTATCTATATGCCAAGCTGTATAAGATTTAGTTAGTGATAAAACACTTGAAATGTTCCAGTGGCTAAAGGCAACTGAATAACTGAATTCAAAATTTTGTTCAAATTTAATTAATTTTAAGTTATTTTAAATAGCCACATATGTCTAGTAACTACTTTATTGGATAGTTTAATTCTAGAGATTATGTTCGTCAAATTTTGAAGTTGTAAATGCTATTTTTATTTTTTCATTTACTCAAGAAATGCTTAAAGAAGTACATTTGGTGAATCCTGTAATTCAGGTATGAAAGACTTCAAAAGTAAAAAAAAATAAAGGACTTTTTTCTCAGCAAATATACATTGTGGTTGATAAAAACATACATTTAATTATTTTGTGGGCTGGACTTGAATTTATTTATTTTGTACAAATAAATTATTTAATTAAAACACCATGAGATACACAGTTATAAAGTTCCTCATGAATGAATTTCAGTCATACAATGTTAAACACCCACCTTTTCTCTCCTGCCTTCCTCCTCCCTCGCCCTTGCTGGTATCTTTTTCTCTTCCGCTCTTTTTCCTTTTAGACACTGTGGCTTGCAATATGATTACTGAACTCAGACCCAGTCTGATCAGATATCCCACATGCTACAAGGTACTTGAGTTCCAACTTAGTCCCTGACAACCCTCAACACCTGCAGGATTGATTCTGGAGAGCAAAGTTCAGAGAAACCTCAGAGCATTCTGCTTGATGTGTTTCAAAAAGACGAAAAGAGTGTGGTGTGGGGTGTGGTTGGATGGGATTGGAGAAGTGGGGTGACAATGGCTGGATGTTACTTCCAGCTTTACAACAATAACAGCAACGGACTATGAAGGATCCCAATTCCCTGTACTCCTCCCGGATTCCCAAGACCTCGATGTTTTCAAGAATGAGATGATAGAGTAATACAGATACTCAAACGGAAAGCAGAAGAAAAAGGAAATTCAACTCGCCACTTTGGGAGGAATTTAGTATATGACTAAATTAATCCAGTTTAGGTTAGGGGTAAGAGAGAAGTTAAGAATAAGGGGTTTAACCCCTTAAGGGGATTTTGTTTATTCCCTTTCAGATGAAAATTGGGTTCTTTTAGATGAAAAATAAAGGTTGTTTTCTGTTGTTTGTTTGTTTGTTTGCTTAGACCCTTTCTCATGAAAGTTGGGCTTTTTTTCATTCTTGTTCATTGACAACTGAGAATGCATGGAAGTTACCCAAAGGTCTGGTTTATTCAAGTCCTTTGGGTCTTAAGCAGTGCTTGTTATCTTCGTCTCCTAGTGAGCCTAAACTGCAGTCTGATATTTATGTTCCTTGAATATTACAGGAATGTTTAGAAGTTTTAGCAGAGGAAATTGAGCTTTTCTCTTTCAATAACAGCTCAGTTTTAGTAAAAAACAAATCCAGAGTTTCCAACTCGATTAGCAACCAAATCAGTGAATTCCTGTGTCTCTACAGATTATTCCTGAAAAATTTTGATACTGTGATATTTCCCAGATGTAGTCCAATAACTGCATCTACATTAGAGCATGATCAATTGTCCAGTTATAAAGGACCCCAAGAGGAAATTTCTCATTCTGTGCCAGAAATATTTGAATCTTTTCCTATACAGTGGACCCCATTTCCCTGCCAAAGTATTTACCCTAATTAACTCTTCAAATATAGTTCCCTTAGGATGAATTCAAAATATATTCTAACCAGTCCTCTAAAAGAGAAATACTCTAATTTTCCAAAATTACTTCCTCATTAGTCAACTGGTCAATCTTTTAAAACTCTGAGCTAGGATTCTTTCCAAAAAAATTTTAAATTAAGGTGTTATATCTAACATTCTTTAAGAATTAGCAGGTATTGAAAGCATAAAAATTTCTCTACAGATTACTGTTCTTAATTTCATCCACTCAACTGTAAAACAATGCATTTTCACTGATGTTTTAGTATTTCAAAACGTATTAACTCCAAATAAATTGCAATAGTATAAATTTGGAATAATCTTTTATTTTCTATAACTAAAATTTCCTCTATTAAGCATGATAACAGAATTGCTTGGGAATTCATCATGAAAGGTAATGTTTTGACTAGACCATAAAATAGTGCAGGATTTTCCTATGAAGATAGATGAGTTCAGGAACATTTTCCAAAAAAATCAAAGTACAAATTAATGGAGGTGGATGCATGAGAGGTGTTTGTTGAAGTGAAAGTCAATTTTTAAAATAGTTTATGATTATTTAAAATAAAAAATAAGAAAATCTTAAAAGGGTGATATAACCACATTATAAAGGATCTGTGCTAAATAAATAACTAAATGCTCTGGATATTTTCTCTAGGCAATGGATACTACTTAAGATTTTTGAGATTCAGAGTGCTTATTCCCATAACTAGTTTTTCTCAATATTGGATATGAAAAAGAACTTTATGATTAAAGAATAAAAAGCACAATTATGATTAGTATTAGGAAAAAGTTATTATTATATTAATATAAGTTAACATACTCTGAGCATGACTACCACTACCACCTGAATTCTGATACTATCATAAATTAACTATATAATACTGGACAATCAATCTATTTAACACACTTGCATTCGTTTTAATGCATAAAATGGATAATAATGTTATGTTATATATAATAGTACCATAAACAATAATGCTTATCAGGACTACCAATTTTTACTAGTGCTTAGAATCACAATAACAATTATAATCATTCAGCTATATTATTATTATTACTGTGTAACTACTGCTTTGTGTTTGATATTATTCATATAATATATTGATGTCATAATACATTAGCTACTCATTTAATGAATTCATATAATAGTCAGCATTTTCAGAAGAAGTAATTGAAATTTAAATGTCTTAAATACTTTTTTGATGATGAATTTCTCTTAAACATGAGAAAGATTTGAAAGGGCTTCTGACTGTAGAATCTGACTTCAATCTTCATTTCCTTTTACTCTTAGCAACAGATACATAGAGTATTTAATAGTTATTAAATTGTATTAGCAATAAAGAAAAACTTTCAAAAATATTTTCAAGATGAAGATTTACATGTCTGTAGCTGAAACCATTATAACATTATTTTGGATTTCTATTAAATTAATCTTTTTTGATTTTTGTTCAAACGCACATATACAACTCAAAGTTCTTAAGAATAACTGTTTAGGCTGAGCACTCTACATTTTAAAGACCACAATTCAGATAATCTATATCTAATTAATCATCAAATTTCTACTTCCTTTACCTTTCTACTTCAGATCTTGGTGTGTAAAGTGGCATAATTAGTATTGTGCATTAAACCAGTTGCTTTGATTTCAGCAGCCTAGTTGGGTTGACATACAAATAAAATTAGAAAAATGTTCACAGTTCAAAAGATACTGGAGCAGTTTGGGAGGGAAAAAAGGCATGTATAAGGTATAGTGAAGGAAGTTTTAAAAATTAGAAGAGATAGGACCAAAGCAGAAATAAAACTGTACTTTTGCATTTTACTTTTAATTCTCCTTTTAAGCCTTTGGCAGTAAATTCTTGGAGAAACAGAAATAATGCTCTTGTCAGGACAATATTAAAAGTAAGAATTATGTACTTTATGGTGTCTTTAAAGAAAAAGAGCACAAAGACATTTGGAGAAACTCAACTCTGAAAGGAAAAATTACTTTTAATGCTTTCTTAGATCCTATATTCATGACCTTTTAAAAATATTATTAAATTTCAGTTTTATATCAAAAAATTGCAAAGTTTTCAACTTTGAGTAACCTGCATAGTAGCTATTGTTGTTCCCTTACTATCTTTTTAAAAAAATATGATCAAAACTTTAATCTTCTTAGAAATTGCCTATCATTTTCTGTTCTGAACATAATACATCAAATGAAAATTAAGGTAAAAGGTAGGAATAGAATAAAATTTTGGTTTCTTAAATAGACTCAAGCTAGTAAGGACTACAGCCCATTTATTATCGTACAATTTAATAAACAACAACAACAACAAAGACATAGTTTAGAATCATCTGATAAACCCAGCACTCCCAGTATGACCATCTGTGAGAATATTCTGGGAAATAAAGCAATGACCTTAGAAACATGGAGCCAGACATATGTGCCCATATGAATTGAATCATTCCAATATAATCTTTACAATTAGAACATGCTATAAACCAACACTTTTGTTTTTATGTTAAAGAATATGGAATTTCCATCTCCTTGCAACAGGCAAACATCCTTATATTATTTTTTTTCTTTTAGCTTTGCTTCTCCACTCTTTCAGTGCTTGTGATTAACTACTCACAGTAGCAGCCACCTGGACCAAGTCACATAGATGAGAAAATAGGACAGATTATAAAAAGTAGGATTCCCAGGGCCGGAGCGGTGGCGCAAGTGATAGGGCATTTAATTTGCATGACCTAGGATGGACTGTTTCCTAGGTTGAACCTCTGGCGTCCCATTTGGTCCCCAAAGTTAGGAGAAATTTCTGAGCACATAGCCAGGAGTAATCCCTAAGGGTTACTGGGTATGGCCCAAGAACCAAAAAAAAAAAAAAAAAAAAAAAAAAAAAAA